>JAOEHI010000001.1:2219004-2242722 GCA_025447815.1 Percopsis transmontana | reverse complement strand
AAAAAACACAACTTACCTGCAAACACTTAGCTTATTTTGCTTTTTTATATTTTTTTGTTTGTTCAATAATTTTTTGTTTCCCTTTCATGCTTTTTTTTTAAACAATCGAATCTTGTCTGCCCCCCCCCCCCCCCCCCCCGCCCCGCGCATTGTGTTTTGAACCACTGCAGCTTTTGTTTGCCTCCATCCAATGATACGGTAGCGTCCGGTCTGCTGCTGAGGACACCCTCTCTGGTATGATTGCTGCCCTAAGAAGCGCTGCGGCGGCAGTGTAACAGTCCTGTTTTCTGACGGGTTCAATTGCCCTACTGTTGCCGCTAGCGCCTCTCTGACCTTCTCTAACAATGTGTTTCACACAGTACACACGCCGTGTGCGTAGGCAGTTAAGCAGCAGGAGCAAAACTGCTCCTATGAAAGCGGATAGGCAGGACTTAAGCGACCCCCTCCCTTTACCCCCACCCCTAAACGAATCCGCTCCCTCGCTCTTTTAACCTTCACATGCACTCTGACGTCTTCCTTCCACTATTTTCTTTCCATCCTTTTTTTTTTTTTTTTTTCATGGTCACGGTGCCTGTGGCTGCTTCTCAAGTTCGTGGCCTTTTTAACAAAAAGCATGTTTAAACCCCCCTCCTCCACCCCTTTCCACCTAGTTCCTCTGGTACTGCCATTGGCTTCCATTCTCTCGGACCGACCAGTGACCAGTGAGGTGAATATGCATAGGTCATCTCCCTTTGCCCACACAAGCGCTCGGAAAGCACATTAAACACCATTTTCCTGTCAGATCTCGAGTGTCTGAATTACATCATTGTCAGACACTTAACCCGCCGGTGAGGCCCGACATGGTCTCGGGGGACACGCATGACTGTCTCGGTTAATAGTGCCATTTGCGTTTACTGCCAGTTCGAGAGGCATTCATTATAAGGCGAGATGAGCCCGGTGATTGGCAGCGCCGGCGTTTGATCCCGTCCAATGGGCAAGCGTCCGTGCGGGCGAGACACGCCCTCCCGTCAGTTTGCGTCGAAAGCCTCGCCTTCAGTAGCGCTTCCCTTCACCCCGGCGCTGTCTGCTGTTTCCAACAGGATGCCTTTCAAGTTGGGCACACCAGTCTCCTCCGTTGACACGTTGACCTTAGCGGCTATAACCGCAACGGACAAACAAACAATTCCCACAGTAATGGCCTTGTTCCTCCCCCCTCCCCCCTCCCCCTTCCAGACTCACGGGTAAACAGCAGCAGTTGCTGAGTAATTATTTTTCAGCTTGAGGACATCCGGAGAAGTCTGCGACGGCTGGCTAAGGGGGCCGTATCGATCGGTGGGCAGGGGTCTGTGGCCTGATGACCGGGGCTGGGCCGCCCAGGGGGAGCGCTAAGGAGCCTGGGAAGCCATGATGTGGCTAATGCCCTGCCACTCGCACCATGTCAGGGCACACCCTCCACCCCCACCCCCTCCTGCTTTCATTAAGGCGTGCTCGAACTGGGCTGAGGATGTGTTGCAGATGTCCTCTGTGAATAAACCATACTGGGGGGGGGGGGGGGAATCCATAGTTGTCAAATTGGCAGTCGGCTTGAGTGTGTGTGTGTGAGTGTGTCCTTGCGCGTATTGCTGTTTGTGTGTGTGTGTGTTTGTGTGCTCTCTCTCTGTTCTCTCCTTGTTAATAATAACAGGGCTGAGGGCTCGCATCTCCCTCTCTGCAGGGCAGCCGTGTCATATCAGCAGTAAACAAGCTCCTTCCCTTCAGAACGCGCCCGACAACTCTCCCCCAGCCCTGGTCGCTCAAGCAGAAACCTGCCCCGCGCTCGTCCTTTCACTCTTCCTTCAGGCGCTCCTCTTTTTTCTTTTCTTTTTCTTTCTTCTTTCCCTGTTTCCCTTTCTTCTTTTCCGTTCTATCCCTTCTGCTGATTTTTCGCTCTCTCTTTTGTTGCTGTCTGTCCACCTCTGCTTGTCCTTTTTGAGGTCAAAGTAATGGGAGTTTGTGTGTGTGTGTGTGTGTGTGTGTGTGTGTGTGTAAGGGGGACTCCTGTCAGGAAAATCTATATGTTCTGTTACTCCCCCCCGTTAAAGTCAAGAGTCCAGTCTTCCTGTGTTTTAATAGCTGTCAACATCCATGTTAAATCTCATTGCTGTGTTTTTATGTTCCATAGACAGAAGAAAACGAGGAGCTGCAGAGGGCTCATGGGAAGCGGCAGGAGCGCCTGCGTCTGATCCAGAGCAGCTACAGGACTGCCAGAGACCAGCTGAAGGAGCTCGACGAAGCCAACGACCTGTGAGTGGAGACGCAAGGGAGCCTTGACACCTGTAACATGTTGGTGGATGTGGCACCGCGCGCTGATGGCTGCCTGCGCACAAGCTCAAAGCCTAGGAAAAGACACGGCATGCACATTCACCCAACACACACACACACACGGGCGTGAGGTCGTAGACATTGCAGATCCAGCAGCCGTCACCCAGGCGTGTTTGAAAAGCACATAAAGCTCCTCTTGTCTTGAAAGTCCTCTCTGAAACGCTACAGCCCTGTGAAACCCTTCACAAATAGTCTCAGGGCCCCCTTCCTTACCCCAGTGTTGCCTGGGAGTACCTGACTACGGGATATGGGAAAGTGAGCTAAACTCCCCCGGTTGCCTTTGAAAAGCTCCAAGGTTTTAAGCCGAGTCAATTTGGGGCGCTTTGCGTCAAGTTGGTGTGCGCGCGGCCGCGTCTCCTCTCCCTCAGCGTTCATTAGGATGTGAGAGCCGGAGGCTGGATGTGTCTGGTCCTGGGGGGGAGCTAGGTGTTTGAGGAGGCCTGCGGAGGTGGGTGGAGAGAGCCATTTCCTGCTCTAACACGCTACCTCCAGCAGAAACCCTGGGGTTTTCACACAAAGAGGGCAATGCGCTGGCTAATGTCATTATGCTTTCTGCATTTCCACTGTTTCTTTCTTATTATCCTCCCCCAATAGTGTCAATGAGGACTGTTTTTTTCCTTTCTTTTTTTTTTTTAAATGTAACTAAAGGGGAGCGTATGTCGAGCGGCTGCACGGGAGCAAAGTGTTGACCCTGTCAGCTGTTTTCTCCCAGGGTTAATTAAAGAAAACAGCGGTGCAATCTGAGCCCGTGTGAAAGTGAAGCTAGCGAGAGAGAGAGCGCTGGGCTGGGCTGGGCTCAGATCAGCTCAGCACGGCTCAGCAGCATGTGTCTGAGACAGTGGGAACAAAGACAGAGACTGACACTCTCGCAGTGAACACCATTTGTGTGGCGCTAATGTACATTTTAACAGGTAATCAAAGCGCTCTGCCTGGTAAATAAGTGCTTCTTTTTTTTTTTTTTTCCCTGAGAATTTCATCATTGTCAGGGTGTTCTTGTGCTAGCATAACAATGTCCTGAACAGAATGAGAATTGGTTTGTGGTTGCAAAAAAAGGCTCAGACTAATAGACCAATGCTTGAGTGCTTCTATACATGACAACTGATTTGACATAAAATTGATACAATAGGCTTTGCCCTTTTGATGCAAAGCCATCAATGGCACAGGCCAGTCACTCACCATTATGATCTTGGCATTCATTTAGCCTTAACCCAATCTTTAACTAGCTATAAAACCCAATGGGGTAGTGCCAGCCAGAATGGGATACAATAGACCAGACCTAAACACTCCCGTTAGTGCTGGGATATCGGGGGCCCTAACAAGTCAGGGGGGAGAGCCGTGGAGTCTCATTGCATTTCTGACTTGTTAGGCATTTCCTAGGAGCTTACATGCTGTGCTGATGCCTTTTTGAGATGATGTTGGGGTCAGTTTGGTGCCCATTTTAGACAAAATTGTATCTCCAAAATGTAATAACTCCCCTTTACAAGCATATTTCTAAACATATACACACTCGCACTCGCACATGCATATACATATATACATATACATACATACCCACTTTACTATTTTCAGTACCTTATTTTCACTTTTGTGGTGCAATTTCCAGTCTTCACATTGTTAATTAATGATTATGTCATCATTTATTCATTTTTTCATCCTCCCACTAATTTACCACTTGCTGTTCATGGACATGCTCTTTGTGTTTTATATGCAATAGTAATAAAATAAAATTATATATCTAAGGTGGGAACTTCACCCACATAATTGAATGCTTTACTTCCACATTCAAAATTAAGGTTAATAGTTAGCTGGTGGTAACATGGAGGCTAACCTCTGAGTGGCATTAGCAGTGCCTGATAGCCAGTGCTGTCCAGGATAGAACAGCCAGCCAATCACCGAGCAGCCGCAGGGCCTGCAGGCTCATTAGTATGCAACCTGTGTGCAGTTGGCTAGATCCGCCGAAACCACACTGCCATTCACCATTACCTCCACGTTCTCCCAAAATGGCATAAAAGATCAGGAAAATAGCCAAGAACTTATTTATATTAGAGTAGGGGAAAAGTTTTTTTAATCAGACTGGGATGGTGGGGATGAGTAAATAAAATTAAAGGTTATTAAAGCATCCATACCCTGATCAAAGTTGCGCCCATAAACACATTCCCCCTGAATCAGAGCAATTAGCCGCAGCAGCGTTTAAAAGTTCTCTCCATTTCCTCCTGCTTAATAATGGAAACTAGGATTCCGCTGGGGCGACGCTCTCGGGCCTAAAAGAAGATAGCTCTCTCTTGGCTCCATATTCAACAGCTATAAGTCCTACAATAATCAAATTATATCTTCATAATGCCTTGCTGTGACTTGATACACCTTCACGCCTTTCTTATTGGGCTTGGTTTTGATGCAGGAGATACGCTAGATACTCACAGGTAGAATTAAAGCAGGTCTGTGGTGAATCTTTTCTGTCTGAACCTGGAACGCATTTGCAATGGAATAACTAGAGTCAATCTCTGTGACTTTACACAGAGATTATCTAATAGGTAGCATTGCATTCTGGGAAAGTAACCCAGGGCTAAACACACACACACACACACACACACACACGCACACTATGAAGAGTTCAAGGGCTCCAAATTGCTCACAGGGGCATTAGCAGTATTAAATGAAAACATTTGCCGTTCTTCAGTAGCTTCCAACTCCCAGGAACCAGGGCTTAACTAGTATTAGTGTAACGTGGCCGCGTCTACATAGCCAATAATGACCACGGGAAGAGGAGCTCTCCGCAACTGCAATGACCCTCGCAATCCATTTTCACACCTCTACCTCATTGATTGGGTGAAAATGAGAAACTGTAGTGTGTGTGTGTGTGGTGGGGGGCAAAAAAACAGAATTCTCCTCTCACCTGCGTCTTTTGCCATCTGCGGATTTCTCTGCAGTAGCCATTTTAGTGTGCAAATGAAGGTCTAATTGAAATTGAATGGGTCAGAGCTGTGGGCTAGCCTAAGACTGATTGATGAGTTAGGGAGATGCTGGAGGGGCTAGTAGGTAGTGTGTGTGTGTGTGTGTGTGTGTGTGTGTGTGTGTGTGTGTGTGTGTGTGTGTGTGTTTGTGTCTTTTTAACTGGAGTTCAATGAAGAGGGGCAGCCACTGTGCAAAAAGCCCCATTAAGTATTCATAAGTGAGGTGCCTACATTTGAATGACCTCGATTGTGAGCGTGTTTTTTCGCCATTATTTACATTTGCATGGTGCGCAGGGAATTCACCACTGCCCTGCCACACGGACAGTGCCCTGGGCTTTAACAAACATGCATACGTGTGTGTACTTGGTTTGCCACTGAAATGTCAAAGTCAAGGCTGCTCATTTGAATTCTGCTAAAGATGGCTGAATAACAAAAGCATGGCGAGACTAAGGGGCCTCACCACCCCCTGTAAATTAGCCAGGTACATGTTCGCTTCGTATCTAACTCCTTCTCCCGGCCCTTTGTGTGGCTCCAGGCCAAAGGGACGGAGCCAGCGCGCCGAGCCCTGGCAGCTGAGGCAGGAGAACAGCGATGCGGTGTGGAACGAGCTGGCCTACTTTAAACGCCTCACCAGGAAACTCACCACGGAGAAGTAAGTCCTCTGCCTTCCAAGTGTGCTTGGTTCACTCACCACGGCAATGGAGTCGCATCAATAACATTTCGCTCTGCCTCTTTCTCTAACTTTCTCTCTTTCTCTCTCTCGCACGCTCGCACACGCACACACTCACGCGCACACACTCACGCGCGCACACGCACACAGAGAGAGACAAGCTCCTACGGCCCCCTCACCCCCTTCATCTCACCTCTCGACCTGTCCCCCCACAGTTTGTGGGTGTTGAAATTTGCCCTTCCCAGCCTCCCAGCGTCTACCTGCCCCTCCTCATCATTACCAGACAGTGGGGGCCCAAGCACCATCATTAGGCGCCGCGCTCGTTTTGAAAAATTGGCCGCCCAACGGTTCACACGTAGAATTTGCGGGGAGCGAAATTGCATTATCAGAAACCTCTGGCTGTGTCTTTGTGAAATCTCTGCGTCGTTCATTTACGGTACATTCATGCAGAACTCTAGTCCTGGCACTGGTGTCATAAAGTGTCAGTGGAAGTGTAGTGTGAACCTAGCAGTTGCTAGTGTTAACAGCCCAAAGGGTGACTTAGAACGTGGCGACTGTGTTAATTACTGTGCTCTGCTCTTTTCTCATTAAGGCTAGCATCTCTTTCTCTGTGCGCTTCTGTAACACTCTCCATCGCTACCTGTGTCTGCCTCATTGTAGCCGGTGCTTTGTTAGACGTAGAAGCAGCCCGTTTACTTCATCACAACCGTCCCGGGTGCTTATGTAACCGGTCGGACTCGAACACGGATCCCCGGCGTGGGAGGCGGGCGTGCTAGCAAGGGAGGCTAAAACCCAATGGCCACTAGCGGCGGTCTCTTAAGGTGTCGGGGCGTGAGGTTTACTCTGCTCAGCTCAGCACCTCACTGTACCGCTGGCCTCCGTTACACTCACACAACGTTTTGCCTGTACCAGAGGCAGCGGTCCCTACCTCCTCTCCCAAGCCATAAACCCTCCTCACCCCCCCCCCTACACTCCACCCCTCCTCCCATTCCTCCCCTCGTTGCCTTTCCTCTGCCCGGTGTGATGCTTCCAGGACCAGAATTCTGTTGCCTCCCCCCTCCCCCCACAAACCTCCCCTTGCCCTGTCCTCCTAATCCCAGCTGAGCTCATTACGATGTAGCCCGGCTGCCTCTCTCCAAGCCTGAGCTGTCCGAGCTAATTACAGGCTAGCAGGCCTAGCGCCGCTGCCTGTTAAGGGGCGTCCGTCCACCTGCCCGGGCAGGACTGGAGCGGGAGCACAGCAGAGTGCAGGACGGTCTTTGGGGGGGGGGGGGAGGCTACAGGCTTGCACATGGGGTCCATGGAACTGACCTGTGAGGCGAGAGCACGAGGGATAGCGTGCTGCTGGCCCCGCTCCTGGCTGTGCAAGCCAGCGTGTCCTTCGGGGGTTAGCACTGATCCTCTTCACGCGGCCCCAGCTATCTCTCCTCCGCTCCCAGCCCAGTGCCCCGCCCCTCCCCTCCCCTGCCCCAGCTGACTGGCATAAAGAAAACTTGGCCGGCTTCTCTATACTCGTGTTTGAGGAGAAAGTCCTCCTCCCCAGGCGCACACATCTTTGATCTAGGCCTTTGCCCCTTAACCCTCTGCACGATTAACCAGCTCAGTGTGATAAACCAAGCAAACGCAAACAGCCCCTCTCTCTTCCGCTCCTCTTTGTGCTCCTTCCCATGACAAGGTATAAGGATTGGGGGGGGGGGGCTGCCTCTCAGAGCAAGTAGACACTGTCACACATCCACTCATCTCATCCATTATTACAGAATGTTAGCTCAGATCTACTGTGCCTGTTTTAAAGTGAACTTTGAAGCATTGCTCATGACTGAATAGCCTTGTTTTGGGAGGAGATAAGAAGGGAGGGAGGGAGGGAAAAATTACGAAAAATGTAACAACAAAGCAGTCCATTGGCAGTGCTGACCTTTGATGATTACATCAAACAATTAAACTATACATTATGTCATTGGGCAAGGGCAGCTGTGCAACATAGTAGTGCTGTTCCACAATGTATATAGTAACGTTTCCCAATGGTCCCTCACCTGGGCTCTGAGTAACTCAGACCCAGTCAGTTGCAGTTGCCATTGTGCAGACCGTATGAGTGTTCCTGTGAAGGTTGTGCTAGATGAGTGTTGGTAATGATCCACTAATGGCTAATTACCTCCTGGTGGCTGAGGAATTTTGGGAGCCAATAACAGCTTTTTAACAGGCTTTAAATGGCCAGTGCCAGACCTTTAAGGAGATGCTAATTTTTGTCTTTTATTCTCTCTTTAATCTCTTTACCTACCTGTCTATCAATCGATCACAGATGCTACCTATCACAGTCTCCATAGAAAAAAGAGAGCACCTTTTTAATGCTGTTTTGAGGTCCAAATAGCCATTTTCCAAAATGAATATGGTGGTATTACCTCGTCCCTACAGTGTTGATTGGAGTTCTGTGTTGCCTTTCCTCTTATATGCCCCTAACCCCCATCCACAAACGTGAAGTAAATACATTATGGGACATCCAGGGGTCGTAGGATGATTTCCGGGGATCATAAAATTTAAAATAAAACAAATATTTTAATTAAAATGTAAAAAAAATATTTTTTATATAATATCCACCAGCCTTTTTTACAATGGTTGTTTATGTTTTTACACTAAAAGCTCAAATAGTATTATGAAATTATTTTGTGATTTGTAGCGCATTTGTAAATCCACAAGTTTGTGTTATGTTAAGCCTCAATATTTCAGTTCTCCCAGAAAGCAAACTGAAAAGCAGGTACTGTGAGCCATCGTAAAATGACTAAAGTCATGCCCTATTTCAGTCATAGGGACCTCTCCATTGTGTTCATTATTCAGTCAGCTGGAGAGCTAACGACCAAAACAACCTTTCCTGTATGTAATCACCTAAGTGTTCTAATCTTCAGGTCCAACATGAAAACCCATCTGCACCGCCGACGTTTAGAACCTGTCCCAAATGCGCTCTGGAGGAAAATGATTTGAATTCTGTGGTCAAGGCAAATAAACTAGCTGAGAGCCAAGGCTGCATTGTGATTGAGATTTCCTCCTGGTTGTAGTGGATGGCTGGCAAACAAGAGTGCGGGCAGGGCAGGCGAGGAATGTTGATTCGCCGTGGGATCATTTTATCTGCCTCATTATGCATCTGTCTGCAGCACTCCATGTCTGTGCTTGTTAATTGTTGTTAAAGGTCTGTTGGTAAAAAGAGGCAGGGATTATTTAGGCCCCATAAACAGAATAAACGCACGCAGCGCACCCTCGTACTTAAGACGCTGCACTCGGATGAAATCAAAGCATAAATTAGCCAGCCATTACTGGAGTGTGTGTTTGTGTGTGTGCGCGCGTCTGTGCCTCTGCTATGAGTGACCATTGCAGGCGACATTGACTCTAATGAAGTTTAATAAAGTTTACATATTTTTTGCATAATTTTCTTCATATGGTGCTATTTCTTTTCATTTGTGCCTTGATATGTTAAGAGGTATTGGAGCTAATGAGTTTCTTTTGCCCCCCGGACCAGGACTGTTCTCGTCGCTGGGACACAAGGATTCACATGCATCCTTGCATACACACACACACACACACACACAAACGCACACGTAGGTTGTTAAAATGCTACTTTTTTTTTTTTTTTATCCGACCACCAAGGGTTCCCCTCGCATAATTATTGGGTATAAATAATTCTATAATAACTGGCTTTAAACGTGCATGCATAATTATGGATGCTTCAGTTAACCATCTGATGTGGTCTCATAGTAAATAAAGCTATATCAAAGAATGTAACCCCAGTAATACAAGACCCATGTATATATTCTACTGGTTTTTCTCTGGTATTCAAATAGACATTTGTTGTACTAGAGGTATTTAGGTGTGCAAATGTCTCTTCCTTCCTCGTATATAATGAGGATTCCGTACCTAACAGCATTAACAAAGGAAATGCTCATCCTTGACTATTTTCTACAGGTTTTTACATGAAGACCCTTGTACTTTTTACTTCGGTGGCCTGTGGCAGGAGAGTGTTCCTCTCACTGTTGTTGTTACTACTGCTGCATTGCCCACAGCGAAAATACAGCACAGAGCCGTGTGAACTCCACTAGGCCCATTTCTGCTGACAGCAGTGGCTTATCCACCCAGGCTCCCTCCCTGACTGAACAGCCCTATAGCCTGGGCTTAAACAGAGTGGAATTCCCCCCTGACTCAAACCATGTCTTGCCTCCTTCCCTCTAGAGGCAGAGAAAGTAGGAGTCTTTTCCCAGACCATGAAAATGCTGGCGGTGTTTATATTTCTTCCCCTCTTCTTCTGTGTTTTTGTGTGCTGAACGTGAAACCGCGAGGAGGCTGGCGCATAAAAGCGCAATGGTGGAAGATGATGTAGTGTTGTACGCCCTCGCGGAGGGAGGGAGGGAGTGTGGCGGCGGCTGGCAGTTTGCGCTCTAAGCTGCTTCAGCGGTAGCACAGGTAGAGTGGAGATCAAATGAGGTGGAGTGGGGATGGCTCAGGGCTGGTGTTTCAGCTGCGTATGAGAGGGAAGGTGTTATAACAAACGGGGCCAAAAGAGCGGTGTGAGACTTATATTGCAGACCACATCATTACCAAGCATATCACACCTGTCTGTTGCCTTTTAGTTTGGATTCTGCCAAGAAACGTCTTTGCTTTTATGCCTGCTGAGTGTTATTCTACCTCAGGTGAGGCGGCGAGTTGAGAGGGAATTGAAAATAGAGGGGCTAGCATTCATTCATTTGAAAAGAAGGGTGAAAAACACTTGAAATACAAGAGGCTGAGTTGTGAACTCTGTAAGAGCTGAGACATGACATGAAAACATTGTTTCATTTTACTCCGGGTGCAGGCCATTGGAGTTCAACAATGACTATTTGCCCCCTTATTTCACCAGGAGGCAAATATTGTGATAACAGCTCCATTTTGTTCCTTTTTTGTGAACTCTTCCTATAGTAGAATGTTACCGGGAACCCGTTGTTTCATTCACTTAACTATCCACCGTGCCAGACCTTTAAGGAGACTCTAATTGTGGTCCCTTCTAATTACAAGGGACCACAATACAGTACAATACACTCAAACATCTGTTATTTTACATGATGCTTTCACACTAGCGCCAAAGGCTATAAAGTGTGAGGAGAGACATTGTGTGTGTGGTGGGGGAGGGGGGCAAATAAGGAAATAGGAGTACTGTAAGTAGAAGTTGGCACCATCTTCGAAAACCATTATGTACATG
Source organism: Percopsis transmontana (assembly GCA_025447815.1). NCBI lineage: Eukaryota > Metazoa > Chordata > Actinopteri > Percopsiformes > Percopsidae > Percopsis > Percopsis transmontana. The sequence continues at coordinate 2,231,546 of JAOEHI010000001.1, read as the reverse complement.
CAGTTGACAGTTAAAAGTTGCTCTTAACACAATCTTCAGTGAATCGTGTGAGGCTTTTAAAGGGAGGGTTTTGTCCATCAGGATCTTTGAACCAGCAGTGTTTAAAGTATTCTAATTAGTAAGGGGAAAGTTACAATGTTCTTGAGTTTTGTGGTATTTCTTGATCTATTAATTCAGCATTAAGTTTTAGATGTTCCGGGTGGTGCGTAATCAGAATCCAACTGTTCCGTCTCTAGAGTGTTCTGATGAGAAGCCATATATGCAATTCAATCCCCCCTTTATCCAAGAAAGGACTCTCATCCTTCAACCAGACGGAGGGTTGTGCATATGAACTTTGGTTCGGCATCAATACCATCAGCATCTGAAAAGGCATAAAAAAGAAACATTAGATGGGAGAGACTCCTTTGGCACGCAGCGTGTTTCAGCTCATTTGTCCCATTAACACCCCGGACAGATACGGCAGTGCTGGGGCTTCATCGACTGAAGTTCATTTATAGAGGAAAAATCTATAGTGGTGCGACACGTATCTATCTGCAACTGCCCCAGACCCACCCCCTCAAGAGAAAGTCATTTGTGTACTTATTTAAGCTGTGCTCAGCCATTAGGCCAAGGCTATGTTGAATAGTGCTGGGTAAGAAGCTAATTATATTCTCACCCTCTCTCGTGCCCATGACTTTTTCCCTTGTCATTTTCTTGGCCAAAGTTTCAGGGAGGGGAAAAGCATTGTAGGCATAGAATGGACGACCTTATTCTAAAAAGATCTAGAGCTCAGAACCATTACGCTCATCAAAGGCCACTGCACTCTGAAATAAATCTCGCATTGTTTAACACTAAACTCAGGTGTATGGCACAAACACTGTAGCACTCCTCAAGAAGACAGTTAGAAAGGGAGGCCCCACTGATTAAATTAACCGAGGGAAGAGTGCCACTACAGTAGCAGGAGCGTGTTTCAAATGTTTCTAGGACTCTGAGGAGCAGAGGGGAGGGAAGTTATCTTTGTTTCAGGTGTGGTTGTTCTCGGTGGGTCCTGTGCGAACCCTCAGAAGACTTCTTTTTTTGGGGTCCTAATAATAACTTGAAAGTGCAGAGTTTCGAGCATGGCTCCTCGCTCCCCCTTTATAATTAGCCTTTAGCGAGAATCAAGCTAATTGCTGGGGTAATTGGGCTCGCTTTTCTTTGTATTTGTCTGTTGTGATACACACACATGCACAGTACACACACACACGCTGAACTTTCATACCTGTTTGTTTCATGTTGCTTGTCACTTTGATTTCTACAAGAACTAAGATGCATTTTAATTAGTCAGGGTTTTTTTCCCCCTTGTCGTCTTTCCTGGTTTTAAAAATGAAAGATGTTACAGAAGACTCGAGGTTAAAGGTGAATTTGAGATTTTGCAGGAGAGTCAAAAACCAGAATTAAAAAAAAAAGATAATCCTCTTGTGTTTTTTGTTGGATATTGGTTCCAAAGCTATTTTTGTTGTGCAGATAACATTATTGTGTGTTGTTTGGCAGGGCCAACTTGGATGAGGAGCTAGATGTGCTCCGTGTGCAGGCTGCTATGGACCGGGCCACGGTGAAGGAGCTGCACCTGTGTCTGCAGAAGGACCATCAAGGTGAGGTCACATTACATCACTGCTGGACTGTCTTCTGTCGATTTGCCTTTTATCCCCCCACAATATGTTTCTTGTTAATATCTCCCTACCCGTAGTTCTACCCTGGGATGTTGTCTAGGCTTAATGAAGAATCTGAAAACACCAGGTTGAACACCTTACAGGGTTTTAAGTATGTTAACATGTTAAACAGCACCTTTCAGAGATGTCACATTAGTATTTAGGAGGCATTTCTCTGCGGAATTAATAGGACAACTCAATTAAGACCTAATCAGCTTGTTGCAAATTGACTGGGAGATCAATTGGTCTTCAGCTTGTTTGCATTTGTCATTCGCAATGATAAAAGGCACATTGCTTTTAATTCAATCTGCCTTCTATTGTCAGGCACTGACCAACAAAACCAGTGGCCTTAATTAAGCAGTTCAATAACAAATCTGTCGTCGATCACTTTAATTTACTCCACAACTAATGATGGTGTCTGTTGGAGATGAGAGCCTATGCTTTAAAGGATGGAACTAATTAAAATCTTGGATGCGCCTCCATTGACAATCAATGCATAATCAGGAATACTAGGAAATAGGCTCCTTTTGAAAGGAGAGATTTAGTGCTGCATCTTGTCACACAAATAACTAAATCAAGTTAGCATGGCCAACTGGCATTTATTTTTTTCCGTTAAGTGTGCGCTATTTTTCAATTCATACCACAGAAAACCTGCCAGAAAACCTAACTCTAATGACATTATACAGGAGCCAGTGTTCAATTATTAATAATATAACACAGCCTGGGTTAGGGGTTTAGATTCCCACTAGGCCACCCATGCTAAAGAAGTAAAGCCTATTTTAGTGCTTTAATGTTTTACATCAATATACTGTATTAGATCAATTAATTAACTCATTTATTGTCTATACTGTGTACAAATCTGTTGTCTTTATTGGTTTATAAAAGCCTTAAAGCAACATGTCAGCCGTGGAGTCAGGAAAACAAATTCCATGTTATCCATGAGCGATCCGAACACCCGCTCTTGCCGAACCCCTCCGACCCGATCAAACAAGAAGAAAGGGTTGAGGTGTTGAATCGCACTAACGAAAGTCAGCAGATGAAAGGGATTCGGCCCTTTGTGCCACAGCCCACGAGGAGAAGCTGGAGCGACGTTAATGTATGCCCCAGCGCTAGGACCCACCGTGAGCGGAGGGTGACTGGGGAGCCACCGCAGCTCCTTATCAAGGCAGCGCTGAGGTGCCAACTCCCCAGCCGCCAGCGCTGGAGCGGGATAATTGTCTCCCTATCTGGTTATGAACCCAGCGGATGCAGGCAGCCCTCCTGTCCTATTTGCTGCTCTGTCTGATTGGATGTGACACGCAGCGGAGACAAAAGAGCAGGTTAATTCAAAGTAACAAACTTCCCTGGGAGAGTCGTCAGGTGCGTTGCATGGGAGCACAGGCTCTGTGGAGACTTGCTGTCTCTCTTTCTGTGGACATCTTTTTCCAACTTGTTCCTCAAAAAGGTCAACTGACCTGAAAAGTCAAATGGCTGAATATTTAATGGGCCTGGTCTCCTTTTACAAATGAGCTAGCTTGTACAACCATGAATGGTTAACATGTGGACGGGAAGCAGGCAGTTTAATTTTGTTTTGCTGTTTTTATAGAAGAGGAGAAATATTTCTACTTCCACAGGCAATATGTCAAAGATGTGACATTGGCCTGTGTGTTTTCTTTTTTTTGGGGGGGGGGTTGTACACCGTTGTGTGTGTGTGTGCGCATTAAAACCCCTTTCCATATGGAAGAACTACTTCCTTTCTGTTGTGAATATAAAGTATAATACAAAAGCATAGGCAACAGTTGAGATTTCCCTCACAATAAAGCACTATTCTCGTCTGTGGAGATTATCTGTCCACTGGGAAAACACGGTGGGCTACAAAGCAAAGCAGCCAGCGGCTGTGTGTTCACCAGAGATTCAAGCACTTCTCCTGGTTTGTTTAAGATCCCCAGAGGGAGGTTGCACATCTCTTGTGTCTGTGTGCTCGTTTTGAACGCTATTATTCCATTTCCTGGTGGATGACTTAATAAAACACTTTCTTTCTGATCACTCATTGATAAGACTATTTGCCAGGGTTTGGTAAAGCGGGTGGGGTTGGGGGGGGGGGGGTTGCTTCAGCGGTGGATGTGTCAAGTCCCTTTGGATAAACGGATAAGAAATGTACTTTCTAATTTGATAGAAAGAAAAGAGACCGATTTTTCTATGTATGCCTAAATGACATCACCAGAATAGTCTTTTTAAATTATGGCTTAATAATGCTAATTGGTTTAATGTGTCCTCTTCATTCTCTCCATTGTCTGAGCACCCCGGGCTTGACACGTCATGTCACAATAACACTCTTTGTTCCCGCGGGAAGGTCTGCTCCGCAAATTGGCAGAGGAGCGCCGGGTCAGAAGCAGCACTCCTAAAAAGCCTTTCGTTTCTGCTGAGCAAATGGAGGAGTCATTAAAACAGGTACGGCACTATGCCATCGCTAAGTGTTCTTTGTCATTGTCAGTAAAAGAAGCCTATCAGAGCCTGAACTAGAGCACAGAGGGCGGATGTGTTTTTTAAAAACTCTTTTAAGGATTATTAGAACATGTCCTTACTGTTAGGAGAAGTCACATTGTCATTGTCCCACTTTTGTCACTATAACATTTGCTTTATTGTTGATTTATGTTATTTCAATGATGTATTTATAGTTAGACGATATGCTGCTGTCAGCTTTATGGCATGCCCAACACATGCAGCACACGCAGATAGTTATGACAGTGACTTTGTTAAAGGGCCTCTCCGGGCATTTTAACGGGGATGTAAAATGACGCTAGCACGCACATAACAGTTGTACAGTGGGGTGCCGCAGACGATGGAGAGGGACATGGGGAACTATTTTTTTCACGGAATTAAATTGTTCGGCGGTAATTTATAGCAGATGATGCCGTTGCAGGGCGTGCCAACAAATGCCATATGGCGGCGTAATGGAGGCTGTCATTGCCTTTTATTACTGAATGACAACCATCGTGTTAAATATAATAACCCACGTGGTGGACCAGGTTACATGGCGCTAATTTATGCCTACTAACACTACATAATTGAAATACTTTCTGGGAGAGGAGCAGGAAGTGCATGTGCATGAAGTGCGTGCGTGCGTGCGTGCGTGCGTGAGTGCGTGCGTGTGTGTGCATTTACATGTTGGCAGTGGATAATCGGCAGCGAGCACAGCCTTGTAATTTAGTTTGAAAGCTGCCGTGCTTTACCAGAGGGCAGAGTGAGAGCCAAATAAAAGGGAAAGATTGCCTGGGGCTGCAAACCCAGCAGGCATCCACTGTTCTCTTAACAGTCTCCTCCAACGATCTAACAGGAAGCCTAAGTGCTCCTGGATGCTGCTTAGTGACGGCTGATAGAGGTTAGGGGGCGCCAGTCAGAGGCCTGCGACCTTAATAGAATTGGGAGGGGAGGGACAACAGTACCTGCCCTGGGAACCGACGGTGTTTCTGGCCCATATCTCTGCACCCTGCAGATGGAACAGCTAGAGAGGAGGCTGAGGGTCCTAGAGGAGGACGCAGACGCGCTGAGGGAGGAGAAGGAGGAGCTCCAGGAGGCCAACCAGGAACTGGCCCGCGACTGCCGCGACCTCCGGACCTCCCTGGACCACCTGCGCGGCCAGGCTGCCCTCCGCGAGGAGGCGGCCCGGGCCCAGGCCCTAGCCCAGGGGGAGCAGCACCGAGGCGAGGCCCAGGCTCTGGAGGCCCGCCTGGCTGCCTCGCGGAGGGAGGCCGCCGGGCTCCACCGGCAGATGCTGAAGCTGAGGCAGGAGCTGGGGGTCCTCCGGGCGGCCAGGGACTTCTACAGGAGCCGCGTCGTGGGGACAGCCGGCGGGGGAGGAGGAGGCGGTGGGCGGGCGGCGGCAGTAGCGGCTAGTACCATTAGCAGCAAGGTCAAATTCAAACCAGCCAGGCTCAGAGGTCCACCGCTCCAGAGCAGCCACCGAGCAGTCGGCCCCAATCAAGCCGTCAGCTGCCAAGGCCGCTGCCCCAGCCCCACTAAGGACGAGTGGGAGGACATGAGCGCTGATAGGTAACCACACACACACACACACACACTCTCACACACTTGTTCTCACTGCCTCATTATTTTCTAGGCGGTTAGAGGGAGGGGAGGGGGTCTATGCAGCATCCAGGGGACAGCCTGCATATGCAAAGCATAAGCAAATGGGTGATTGAATTTCAGCGTCTGTCTAGTTGGTATTCAGGAGCCAAAAGAAAGATGGCGAGCGCGAATGCCACTGAGAGGGGGGCGCGAGCATGAGAGGAAGGGGGGAAACTACTGTCAGATCCTTAGAAATATCCTGGGACACCTCGCTTGGAGCTTATTGACTGAAATTTGCATGCAGAATTAGCCACCTCTCCATGCAGGGTTGAACCGGTGCCAGGAAAGCCCTGGGATAAGGGCCTGCCGATGCCTTGATACCTTCCAGTGATGCCATCTTCATGCACGAGTCACACGGCCCTGAAATTGACAGTTTGTCAGTTTGATTTAATTTACCGGCCCTTTGCATATTCACTAACCACCCCACAACACCACCACTGCAAGCCCCCACGGCCACGCACGCACACACACAGGCACACACGCACTCACACACACACACACACACAGAACACGCGCATGCACACTCCTATGCCCCAAGCCCAGTTAGTTCAGTTGTGTCATGTTGAGTACCGTGCTTTACTCCGCCCCTCCCCCAACATCCCCCCCCCCCCTTTCCTCCATCACACCCCCTCCTACACTCCGCTCCTTAATTTAGTTAGATAAATTTTGAATGACCCTGCTCGGCTCGGTACCAGATGTCTACAAGCTGTTTAACACCCTGTAAATTAAGAACCATCGACAGTAATTATTTCATGTATGTTTTATGCAAAAAGCCACTGAGCTAACGTTTATTGAGTGATGGTCGGAATGATTTGATTTCAAACACTCAGGAGCTCTCGCTGATATTTATTTCCCTTCACTTTCTCTCTATTTCTGTCTTTCTTCTCCTTCCCCTCTCTCTCTCGCTCTCGCTCTACTAGACTAGTCTGTCTGTCCTACTGTAGCATCGCAGCGTATCTCCCCCCTCTAATTTATCAGACTGTAATCCACCCTGCCTTTATCCACACAAGGCCTTTTTAACAGGGACTGGGTGTAGCCATGTCTTTGCCTTTCTAATGCCCCTCCATGTGGCTAATAAGCAGCAGTCAAATACACCCTCTACCTGAGAGTGTGGGACTTAAGGGGATTTGTGAGAAACGGGGGGCCTAAATTGAGACGTTGTCTTAGTTAAGGCGCTTGTCAATTGACTGAGTACTGTAAGGCCTTGTGCGTCTCTCATCTCGCAAGAGACTTCTTCACCGTTAGGAAGTCCCATAAATACAGTACTGTAGCTCTGCCCTGGCAGGCTCTGCCTAAATGCCAAATGAAGACATCACACTCTTTAACAGTACTGTCAATTCTGTCTTATTTATTTTCCCCTTTCTCTCTTTCTCAAGTCTCTATCTGGTGGAGGAAGCTAGCTGGTTCTGGGATTTTGCTGGACAGTTAAAATATGTACTTCAGCTAGAGGATGCTAAATGCATTTACTAGCACATAATGTAAATATACAGGACTTAAGGGAAAATAGAGAACCTGGCACAATGACATAAAAGGAAATTTCCCCACCATCAATTCAAGTTCCCAAAATCCATGTCAGACCAAGGGCCCAATCTATTGGCTTGTTTGGCACGGTTACAGAAATATGCCCAGCCTTTTTGAGGCCTTTCGGAAAGCTCTGGTGACGACCCAACTGGGGAAAACAACAACCTGAATTTCATGATAGGGCACCATTAACCTCTAGTTGAATTACTAGGGGAAGTGGAATGCCAGTTGGCTATTTGACATGTATTCATGTGGTGTTACACAGCCTTATCCAGCTGTCTGACAGGATGTGACTAGTGGATAATACCTCAGTGTGGTGTTACACCTGTTATAACCGTAGCAGGGTAGCCAGTTACCTTGGTCTAATCACTGGGGATTAGACCAGTGGTCCCCCCCGGGCTCTGGCCCGTTCAAGCCCGGTAAAACCAAACCCTAACTAGCTCCCTCCTCTGTCACGTTCCAGTTCTATCCCGTGTCTCTCTCTCTGTCTCTGTAGTCTTTACCTCCACGGCTGCTCCCAGGCCCCACCTTAATAAACTCGCCAGCGTAAATGCCACCGGTTTCCACCTCCACGTCAAAGGTCACTGTCAATAAACCTGCGGGCGCTGTGTGTGTGTGTGTGTGTGCGTGTGTGTCGGAGCCCTTACCGTGTGTCCATCAGACATGGCTGGCCTCGACTCCGCTCAGCCGTGCCTCTCGCTCGCGTCTGTCACACACAAAAGGCTAATGAAGGCCACAGCCTCTCTCATACATGTTGATGCATTCACCATCAGCAGAAGACCCTGCCTTTCACTTAATTTACACCCACATTTACACTTTCAGCTCAGAAATTGGACGGGACATTGATTTTATGTTTCTGGGGGTGGGCGGGAAAATGCACATATTTTTGCTTGATGTCAACTCAAGGAACCATCAAAGCCAAAAGTAAATTGGACTCGTCTGAGGGTGGTATTCGCAGAACCAGGGTTGCTGGTTTGAATCTGGTCCTGTAACGACCTTCCTCTCCTCCCCAGCAGCAGCGATGAGGAGTACTCTGACAGTCTCAACAGTGTGCGCTCCAGAACACGTGCTACCAGAAAGGTTGGTACAGACATTTTAATGGTCTATTAATGATATTAATGATGAGTGTTTGAGTACTTTCATCCCGGATGTTTCTTCACAGGTGAGGTATTTTACACTCCTCGTACCAAACCAGGCGACTTTAAGCATTTCCCTCTCTTTCTCTGCGGTCGCCACGGCTGGCTTGGCTGTGCTTGTAGGGGCCCCTTTCCCATTATGCAATCAGGAGACCTGTAGTCTGGCTCTTGACCACATCAAACCCCTTTGCAGCAGGACATGGCAGCTCAGGGAGAGAGAGCACACACCCGCACACGCTGGGGTTCTGTCAGAGAGAGAGAGCTTTAGGGATAACTGCTCTCTCTCTCCCTGCTCTTTGAGGGAGGAGGCGAGCAAGGTAGAAGGTGGGGATGAAGAGAGAGCCTTGTTGTTCTACATGTAGCCGGGGAGCTGTCACGACCCCTCTCTCAGATCCCGTCAGATTCCCCCGCTAGGCTCGGCTCCGCGTGCCCGCCGGCTCTGCCTGAGCTCATCGCCATGACAGCCCAGGCCCTCGCTCCGCAGCGCAGCCGTGTCACATACAAAAGGGCTCCTTTCCCCTTCATGAGGCTCCGTGTGATCAAACTTAGCGCTGATCAAACCTCAGCCAACCTCCATACAATAGACGGCTGGAGGAGGGCTTGTAGAGGACTCTTTGATGTCACTACAAACGGCAGCGCAGGTAGAAGGTGTCACACACACACACACACACACACACACACACACATACACATGGAGATATGTGCCTCATACACACACATACGCACGTCTTGGAGGGGAATCTGTGCTGGAATAGGGGGGAGACTGCGAGTACCTGTCAGAAGCTATATCTGCGTCGTAAAAGTTCCTAGTCAAACTGTCGTGTGAACACGTTGAGGTGAATTATTAAAGCTGCGTCGCGTTGCGTTAAACTGCGCACATCCTGTGATCTCCGCGGTGTCGTGTAAGTCGTGCGCAGAAAGCGCTGCATGTCAACCTGCTGTGTTGCATTAATTTTGTTCAACTCTTATTTTATTTTTAATTGTTTTTGTTTTCCAGTCTTACAGGTACACATCTATTTCAAACAACAAAGCACTGGAGGCAGAATACAACACAATGCAACCCGATGTTTCCACCCAAGGTAGCACCCATGCAAAATTGCAAAAGACCTAATCAACTGTTAATCGAATTTTTTTGCACTCAGCCCTAATGTATTAGTTATAAATAGTGAATTTATAATCACACGCATACATGTTTCACAGCTTTTCACCTTTTACGCAAACACACCCTCATGCACAAATCACTAACTCCCAGCAGCTAACACACATGCTAACTCCCAGCACCTAACGCATATGCTAACTCCCAGCAGCTATTGCACGCGCTAACTCCCAGCAGTAGCTTCTAAATAGGGATTTTCAGGGTTTCCAGGCACTTGCCGATGCTGAGGCGTCAGTGTGTGTTTCCTCCCGCTAGACGGCAAACAGCGTGTAAGCGGGGGCCGAGGGACGAGCGCCGATAACCGCAGCAGGATGATGATGATGAGGAGGAGGGTGGCGACGAAGAGCCAGCGCTGCTGCTCCTCCTCTTCCTTGCAGCAGCGCGTGGAGACCCTGCAGTGGCGTGTCGACGTGCTGCGAGGCGCCAGGAAAGACGCCGAGCTCTCGGCGCGGGAGCTGCGGCATGCCAACGAGAAGATTGCCGCACAGCTCAACTCCCTCACTGAGAAACTCTGCAGCAGCAAGCAGCTCACACAGGTAGCTGGGGGGGGGGAGTAGGGGAAGTGTGGAACATTGTAAAGGTAGGGAGTTTTCCTCTTACTTCCCCTCTCTCGTCGAGGTTCAGCAGTAGCAGCTCCTGTGGAATTATCGTACTTAATAAGTGTGCAAAGGAGGATCTCTCTCTCTCTCTCTCTCTCTCTCTCTCTCTCCCCTTCCAGTCATGTCTTTTTGCCATGTTTCCACCTCACACTCTTCACACTACGGGTTGTGTCGCTAGCAGCTACTTTCCCACACACATACACACACGTACACACGTACATAACGCACAAGGCCACTGCGGTATCATTGTCTCCACTGCCGCGCACACTTTAAATGATTCAGCCACTGCCTGCGGGTAAGAAACTCATACACACCGTGAATGAGAGACTGGGCACTTTGGCCCCTAAACAGAATGTTCCCCCGTATGCGTACGGGGAACATGCTCGCCATGCTCGCCTGTGTGTACACACTGTTACCTATGCAGAGAGAGACACACACACACACACACACACACACCACAACACAGACACTGTTGTTGGAGGCAGAAGGCCCCTGTTGAGTAGCATGCAGCCAAGGCCCACCAGAGGTCTGATTATGTGTCCGTGTTTAATGTATAGGGTGGTGTAGTGTTGGAACTGTGCACACACACACACACACACATACAGGTCAGTGTCCAGGCCTCACAGCCCTGTGGCCCCCGTGTTCCTACCCCTGCTGTTGATTGCCGTAGCCCCATGCCCCAAAAACAGACATCACAGTAATAGTGTGAACACACACACACACACACACACACACACACACACACACATACTCGCATACCTGGTCTGAGTGACCGGACAGTGGGAATTGCTGTCTTCCTGTTTATTTCCTTGTTCTTCCTGCAGTATTAATTCCCTCCACCAGAGAAAGTTAGAGGAGGCCTGGCCAAAGCCTTGTTGCCCTCCCTGGAAAGGGCAAGAGGTGGCAGACTTTGGGCTCGTTCCAGCCAGTCCTGGCCAGCGCTCTGGCCAACGCTGTCTCCCCGTAATTGGCGTAGGACGCCCTCCGCAGGGCCCGTCATGTGAGAGGCACCGTGACATGTTTCACAGAGGCTTGTTTGTGTGCTTCTCCTCATCCTTTAGTCATTGTGTCCTTCCCTGCTTCCTTGCTTCTCTCGTTCGTTGCCTTCCTTTACTTCAGTACATCCTTTTCTTTACGGTTTGTGTTTATTCATGTATTCATCCACACTTTCTCTGCTTCCTACGTTCCTTCCTTCCACTCTCCCTCCCTTCCTTCCTTCCCCTACGTGCAGTGGGAGTGTTGCTCCAGCTGTGAGTGTAGCTTATGAATCACATTATTATGAGTCACATTAACATCTTAATCACTGTTGTGTTTGCGCCGTGACGGACGGACGCCACAGTCCGGGCGGGGGAGAGGAGAAAGGGGCAGGCGGGGGGGGGGGATAGTGGCATGTGACAGACAGACGGGGAGATGGGGGCAGAGAGGTGCGGGGGAGAGCTCAGCCCTGCGTGCGTCTCATCCTAAGCAGAACACACGGCGAGCAGCGCGGCGACGCTTTCATCAGCCGGCCACCGTCGGCCCCCAAGTCCCCTGTGTCAGGAATAGAAAGCATAATGGCTGCCGGACCTAGACACACACACACGCACACACACACACACACACACACACGCAGGTCATCGTCAGACAAAGCACTTGCAGGGTGCTCAGTAAGTGGTTCCATCCTGTTCCATCGCTGTAATTACCGGAGGTCTTGAAGCACAACCCTTTTTAACATCGCCTCTCTTTTTGTTTTCAACTGTGTTGAATGTATTGAGGACAGAAAAGGAAATGTTGCTAGCACTCGTCTTTGTGGCAGCACAAGGACTTCAAAGGAACGTAGGGCTGACGTGATGCGAGTGTACAAGCCTATAATTCCGCTTTTTAGATGAAAGGTGACGGTCACACATATCATCCCATTATAGGATCATTTGGTAGCTGGATTATCTACCTTTGCCCAGCTCTTTGCCACCGTACACACACGCACGCACACACACACACACCACATTAGTGGGGTAGTAGCCCACCCCTAGCATTCTCCTGCTCTGCATGTAAGAGATTGGGTTTACCACTGGATTAGTTATGAAGCTAACATGACTGGCGCGTTGGCAGAATAGCGGCCCCTAATCCCTGTGACATTAGCTGTAGCGTGTATCACGTGAAATGTTTGGCCAACAGCAGGTACGATATGTCATGAGGTCGGGCTAGCGTTACTCCGGGTTGACTTGTGTTCTTGTGACTGCGTTTGTGTGCCAGCTACTTCAGGAGCCTCAGTCTCCTTATTTATCCTGCATGAATGGGGGGGGGGGGGGGAGAGAGAGAGTGAGAGAGCTAGAGATAGAGAGAGATAGAGAGAGAGATATACATAGAAAACGACCCA
>JAOEHI010000001.1:2145673-2165488 GCA_025447815.1 Percopsis transmontana | reverse complement strand
AATGTAATTTGTACATTGATTAGTTCTGATTTTGATGCCAACAGGCTTTTTATTTTTATAGATAGATAGATAGATAGTACTAGCACACTACAGATAGAGATTGCCAAAATAAATACTTGTGACATTTGAGAAAACTGCTCAATTGTAACCAGAACAGAGTACACTGAAGAAAAGTACATAATTATAGCCATATAGGCTATCGTCATGTGTGACCTACCAGACATGAGAATACTGTTCAAGGCCCACCAGAGCATGCTCTGGGTTATTGAACACACTTTGTTGGATGCGCAGCATTGCCCTGGAGGGGCCACAAATAGTGGGCTGTCGAGGCGTTCCATTCTTCTCCAAGAAACAGGAACTCAAGTACCCAATAGGGGTTGTCTGTATAGTTCCTGGGATGAATGTATGATAATTAATGATAGCGTGAATGTGATGAATGCCTAACTGAGGTCATAAGTAGTAGCATCATTCTGAAATATGCGAGTTTCACCTTTCTCCAAAGCCACGTTGGCAGATCGTTCTGTCTTCGGTCGTTGTGAAGAAACATATGACTGGCCTTCAATTTCACCCTGTCCAATATTTGACAACAAAGACTGGATGGATGTCATATGTTTTCGATTAGACCTTAATGCACTGTCCAACAACTGCCTGAAAATAAAAAATAAGATGGAAAACCGGTGCAATGCCACAGCCTGGAGTAGACCGTTTTATCTTAATAACTTTGTAGAAAAATACAAAAAACATACAACATAAAACACAAACAACACTACTGAGAAAATGTATGCACATTATATTAAATATAATAAAACCAGACCGAGATCACCTTGAGAAAATCTTTAAATCACCCCCGCAACGAGAACAACTGCTCTAGACACTTGGAAGATAATGCGGATATACCTGAGATTCTTTATTTCTTTTCGCATCACAGACACTTGCTGGTTTAGCTTGTCGACATGCTCGCAACAGCAATCAGATAAATGAGGCATATTACTGCCCAAACTGCAAAAATTTCAGATAAGGTTGATCAGCGTCAAACTGTTAAAAAAAAGCACACACGTGCGATGGTACTGCTGTATGCGGAAGTATACCGCGCAATCGCTGTGACTGTTTACCACATGGATGACCAATCAGACTGAAGGTTTTGCTGTCACGTGACAATCCAAAACCCTACTAACGTATCTGATTGTACGTACTAACTACTAAGCTTTTGTTGATATGTAGTATATTTAATTAATAGTTTTTGTTGTATAGTTCGGTCCAGTTGTACAAAGAATTACACCAATAAAATACGCTAATGTGATTCACCGTTCACCGTTCTCCATTAAACATTTTACAATGATGATGATAAAGATGATGTTGATGACATGATGATAGTTAAAGCAAGAACGTAAAGAACTGTATAGTGTATAAAACTGATTTATTACCACGCTGAAATTTTTTTACAAAACAAAAATGTGACTGACATAAATAGAGCCACTATACATCACTGTAGGCAACACAATTAATGTGACAAATATAAAAGCAAAGCAAATAAATAAGCATTCAAGTTTGGCTTTATTGCCTAAATTATAAGCATGTCTTCAACATTCTTAAATGTAGAAAAAAACAAATATGTTTCAGATATTAACTTTGACTAATAGGTAGGCTATAGGTATGAGTCATTTATTGAACACTGTCAAAATAGATGAATGAATTAATTTCCTGGGAGATATTCCTGTGAGGACGGTTGAGATGATAGCACTGGAGATGAGAACAGTGTATTTTGTTCAGGAATGTTGACAGATGGTTCCTCGCTCATATCTACAAAACATTGAATATGCAGTAGCTATTAAGGTGAACACACACTGTATATGTGAAAAACACTTCAATTTCTTCAATTCAATGTCTTAAGTATTCAATCCCACAGCTCCCCACCCCTCAAAATACCTTGCTCTGCTCTTGTATTTTGATATAAAGTGATGTCCTCCTCCTCATCTGGGCCCAGGTCCTCAAGTAGGACCTGGTTTACTGACCCCCTACCCTGAGACTCAGTGTCAAGAGTCTCTACCTGAAGTGGAGCTGTAGAAGGTGTAGGGGCAAGAGATGGAAGAAAAACAGGGGCCACCACTGGGGCTAGGGACGTAGTTAGGACTATGGAGGGAGCAGTATCTCTTGCTATGGCTGGGGCAGTATTTGTGTCTGAAGCTGTGGTTGAAACAGTGTCTACAACAAAAACCAGGGGTGCGTTTGGAGTTGGGGTAGAAACAGAAGTTAGGGAAGGGGTTGAAATGGTAGTAAGGACAGGGGGTTGAACAGAGGAAAAGACAGGGAAAGGAGCAGCAGGGGTAGAAGGGGTATCAGAGGCATACGCCGACTGAGATTGTAAGATTCCATGGCCCACAAAAGGCAGCAGGGTTGGAGAGGGTAGTTTTTGGACTGGAATGGCTTGTGCAGGTTCAGGAAGCACCACTACAGCAGGAGCGTCTACTGCCACTGCTGGCTCCTCCTGAGCAACAAGAATCTTCCTTGGCCTTCCTCGCTTTCCTGTGCTCCTCCCCTTACCTCTTGGTCTTTTGTTCCTGCTTTCCTCCCTGACAGAGCACAATGAAATGGAATTAATCTCAGCGATGCAAGTGCAAAGTCCTTAACATGGATCTAGGGAGTCCATCGTTTGAACTACCAGAGCAACCTTTGCTCCATATTCAATACAAACCATGGGTCTGATAAGCTCTGCTCTGCTGATAATAAATGTTTTCACCACCCACTTTTGAGTACTATGCCATACTAAAGCCCTTGTTTGAAGTTAAAATTGTATTAAAATGACTGTGCTTTCTAAGAAAATTCATATGAATATTTTTACTTTACAATGCATGGCAATAATGATACATTTATGTAATATGCTGTGTGATTACATTCAAAACAATGGAAATGGACACTTCAGTATTGGTTTTACTATCCCAAACATTATTGCCACTGTAGCTCACTGTCCTTTAACATTGACAGTCTTCATTTAATACATTTACCCATAAACCCACTGGTTAGTTTCCTTCTCCTCTGCCTCAGCCTTTCTCTTCCTGAGAAGATTCCTGTCCCGCAACCGACGAAGAGTCCCACCTATAAAACAACAACTAAACTAATAACTACTGTGCCAAACAGGTGCTGAACCTTTAGTTTCAGGGCTAAATGCAAAATATATTAACACCACCTTTACAAGAGCATTTGACATCATTACATTGTATTTTTACAAGCTTTGAATTTTGACACGCCTGGCTAATGGTACTGATTGATGTCATATTACGACCTGATAGAATGTGCCTGCCAACAGCACATTGGAGTGGATTGAGATAAGTCCATGAATGGAGGTGCTTGCCCATTCTCATACACAGTAATACATCTGGAAAGCTAATTAAAATTACAATTTGCTATGACTTAGTAGGGAGTATCAAACCATCAATATAGTAATAGCCCTTATCCATCAATAGATTAGTTACTAAATTACTATTTGACATGTTAAAGCATTATGAATACCAGATTCAAAAATAAATAAGTAAAAGTTCAGTTACCTTCGTTGTCATCGGGACCTTTATCTTCCAACTCCAAAATCTCTTTTGGCAATGTCTCCTCCATGTTAATCCTTCTACAAATGTATTCAAATCATTGAGAGCGGGCAAAAACGAAAAACTAGATGGCTTCTAACTGTTTTCAATTCCCACCCCCAACTGAATTATCTGGTTAACCATTACCATAGTGCTGGAAGAGTTCTTGTAGCTTTGCTCTTATCATATTTGTAAAGGTGGACGAGTTGGCACAATACTGGCAGCAAAAAAAAAGGCTTGTGGTTTGTGGACTTGTGAGAATGTTGTGCGCCTGTGTTGTAATGGGAATATGTTCCCCGATACATTTGTGGACTATTAAAACTGGTAAGACAGACAGATCATTAACTGCTGTCTTCGTTAAAAAAAGACAATGAAATATGTGTCTGTGCCTCTTTGCCATGAGCACAAAGCATGTAAATGGTGCTGAGCAGTGGATACATCTAATGTTATACTGAGGCAAGGCCATGTTTTTTTTGCTTATCCAAAACACTTATGGTCAGTACTATATTAAAACTATAAGAAACATGAATGTGCAAATGTTCAATTGTCTTCCACTGTAGGGCAGGGACGTCTTATCTCATGGATCCCAAGCTGTTCAATGTTGGGCAGTGTTCTCAATCTTTTCACAGCACATTGAGGCCTGATAACTGTGTTTGAGCTACTGTGGAGAGGGCTGCCACCACATCGACTAAACAAGACTAAACTGCTGACTACTTCCCATAGGTGGAAAGCCTATGACTTGGAAAAAAAAGACCTGAGGGCACTATATTCAATCAAATCTTTTAGTAGAAAGAGGTCCATACAAAAATAATAATAAATCAATAATTACCCCCCACCACACACACACAAACATAATCGTGCAATTTAAACTACAATGTAAATAAAATACATTACTGTCAATTGTGGTACATACTGTATTTGGTGGGTTCTGTTTGCATATTCTTTAGGGTACTACTATTTACAGTACAAAGGCCTTAGCCTAAATTCACAAACTTGGTACAATCCTATACACTAAGCACCTTCTTCAGAGTCTTAAACAAGAGAAACAAACCACAGAATGAGAGGAATTCAAACTACCTTGAAGAAAAGAGATGATGCAGTCTACTTCTAATATTGATGTAGGCCTAGTGGTCAGCCAGGTCAAATGACTGTACAGACACACCACCGTCCTTAGCTGATAATACTCAAACAGCCATAAGCATGCACCACCTACAGTATGTGAACCACCCTATGCTATTCATTACAATTAGCCTAAACTGCTACACTCAGGAGAATATCAGCACAATTACACACCCATGTTGTTGCCCAATAAAGAGTTTGAGGAACGTCCTAATAAAAAAAATATATATATATATTACAGTGCCCTCTCCTGGTGCATTATCCCACCTACAAAACAAATGTGTCTGTTCAGGAGTTGGTACTTTATATGGTACAATTATCAGTTCAATATGAGAGAATTTTAACACACAGGGTTCATCTTCAATCTTCAATTCAAATTTAGCATTTCATTCCCTCCATTATTTTGCCTTGTTTGTCTTCAACCCATGTCTATCACATATTAAATCCATACAATAACATCAGGATTATTTTAATGTATACATTACCATAAGCCAAATCTGAATTTGACTGTCTTCTCCAGGATCAGCTTGATATATTGCTTATTCATTGTTGCATATTCTTAATTTTATCAAATAAAATAAAAACACTATCCAAGCATGCTGCTTGAGGATTTTGTGCCTAAGCAGGAAGTAATGGTATTGAGGAGTGGGGGGCACAGATAAACATATACAGTGCACTTCACTACGGTTATACTCAAGTAGAAATATATGCAACATTTGTTAAGAGACTAGAGACAAATAAAAGGTTTAATCAGTTTATTGATCACAATCACAATAATTACAAATCAGTGATAGAAATGTAATTGCGGTTCCTGAAAAGGGGCCATGATATAACATTGCTCTATTCACTCACAGGCAACAGGTATTGTTCCAATAATATTGTAATTGATTTTATTATTATTTTTACATTCAATGAATATATAGCGGTTAACAGATAGAATACAAAAGTCTTGGCATGCTTCTAGATTATAATAAACCAATTTAGACAGTTCACCTACTAAATTACCAATATGTCCTATTTTACATTTCGAATTCGCTTAAAATCCTTTTACGGAATTTGAATGCATTGATGTATAAAAATGCGTTGGTAAATACAATAGAACCGCATGAGACTGCGTGTTATGGATTTTGATTCTACATAACATAGCACTTTCCTTCCATAAATAAATTGCACCATAGTGTTTCAGGGCAGCGTCATGTTTTGTGACTGCATTGCCTTTTTTTTTTAAAGCCCTTTCGGTTTTTGAGCAGAGATGGCGCTATTGAGCATATATTTTGTTTCAGTCCCGTTTCCCTCCATGGGTTCTCCTCTCGCCGACTAACTTAGCGTTTGTCTCAGTTCATTATACAGTCCCATATTCTCCCTCCATTAGGGCATCTCTCTGCCTTTGGACTGAAGATTCCACCAAAACCCAAGAGAGAAAAGTTAAACTTTCATAGGGCAAGATGGATATGAAAAAGAGAATCCACTTGGAGCTAAGAAACAGAACACCATCGGATGTAAGTCGTGCTTTTTGAACAAAACCTTAGTTTTCTGGCTAGCCTTGCTAGCTAGCTACTTTTTTGCTTTCTGAGTGACCTGTGTAGCTAACGCAATGGTGACCACATGGGCTTTAGGTTATGTTTCTCATTTATTAATAGGGCGGAAAATACTCGCGACAAGCTTACTCCATTACACTGTTCTAGATTGGGCGTGAAGGAGCTACGAGACAAGAAAAGCTATATTCAATCGGCACTTTGAAAAGCCGATTCTTCTGCTTGCTGGCATTATTGCAGTGTTTTAACCGTTTCGCACACTCTGGTCGACGGTGCACACACGGTTCACCTCGAAGCTAACGTTGTACCACAATAAGTAAACTTAAAACTTACATTTGTATTTTAGGGTATTAGTCTTTCTACGAGGCGTTTGGTATTCTGAGTGGTTTATTTCATATAGACGCTGGAAGCCATGTTTGAATAGCATAACTGCTGAGATGGGGCGCCGTTATTAAAATGCACTTCAAACTTATACATTGCTATGAAATTGCGACTGTACACTGTCTAAATAGATCGTCCATGTTCTTGAGTAAGGTCGAATTCTTCAGAGTAATTAACAAGAGCTACATTCAGCTACGCAAACAAAAATAGTCACTGTTCTGGAGTCATCCATATCGTACGGCAGTTCAGTCAAAACTATAATCGGCAGAATACACAAAATATTTACTGTTGTAACCGCAGACCTAGTGATTTGTTTAGGTTTACCCTGCTTTCAACCAACACAAGTTGGATAGGGAGTGTACACAGCTAATTCCGCCAAATATGTTGCCTACACCCTTGTGCATTACGTGCCACCATCACTTGTTCTAACAATCGTGGATGTGGCACTCAAAAGTTACTAATCGTTTCTCGATCCTGTATTTAATTGTAATGAACAGATGGCTAAGTTCAAATCAGACGGTCAGCCAGTACCGTATCATGTTCCCGCCATATTACCCTTTGGTACCATAATGTAGAATACTGAATACACGACATCGTAAACGTCAAAACGTAAAGCAGGTTGATTAACTGTCATGCTGGTTAAACTTCATAGTATGCATTGTTCGATAAATTAGTTTGTTGGTCAATGGCTCATGAAACCAGGCAGTCTGCTTGAATGACACAAGACCCGTTCACCACGCTCAATGCGTGGGCAGCCAAAACTCGACGTTCGGTGTTTCTAGACTCTCATGCACGAAATAATACAAATGTACATTTAAAATCGTGTCAAGTGATTTGTAGATCACGTTATTACAATCTCTAAATAGCATTTCCCTATCGAAGTGTTTAGAGAACTGCATACTGTATCTCAGGAATCGCCATGTTGTCATTCTGTCGTCTTTGAAGCTCTGGAGAAAGGAACTCTCTCCATCTTTGTTTTACTAAATTTCCGTTCTGAATATGTCCTTCGCCATTCGAACTCGAACGATGATACAATGTATCAAATAGTGATATCGGTCGTTCGCTCGACGACGAGGCATTCCATTTCCCCATAAAGTTGATTTTCAGATTAAAAAATAAATAAATCTCTATTTAAGACCATTCACAATCCTTTCCGTTGCTGTTAGAGTGGCTAATGGCGGACAGACAAACCTTTCCTGCAGCTCCTCCACTGCACGGCAGCGTTTAAAAGGGCAATGGCTAGCCTGTAGCGACTAGCGAGCTTGCTAACAAAAATCATTGCATTTGTCATTAGTGACTGCATCATCAGGCCATACGAATTAGAGCTGTTCTCCCTCGTGGCAACTGTTTTACAGAGCCGGGCAAGTGTTGTGCTTGCACAAGTAATATCCTAAAACGCATTCACATGTTGTAGATAGCGGGCATGTTACGTGTTTACTTTACCTTCATGCGAATCATGAACTTTGACATTTGATTAGAACTTTTTGTAACATTTTGTCGGAACCCGAATGGCGCAACATGTAAATAGAATAAAAGCTATTCAGTTTGACTCCGCCTATAAAACACGTTGTTCTGACATATTAAACGCATTTTAAGGTGAAGATTTAGAAACTTTATAACAAACGTCGCCCCTACCAAACAGCTTGTGGTGTTATGCCGCTTTCTTCCCACACCTTGATTTAATCTGACATCTTTTTAAAGACAATTTTTTTGGGGGGTGGGGATATTGTACCTTTTTATTACTTGATTTTAATCTTAATTACGCTATATCAGTTTTATTTGAATAAAACTTGTAACTACAGAACTGTATCTGACATCATTTTCTATTCTTCAGGTACGAGAACTTGTTCTTGATAATTGCCGATCAAATGAAGGAAAAATTGAAGGCCTTACAGCTGAGTTTGTCAACCTGGAGTTCCTCAGTTTGATAAATGTTGGTTTAATGTCAGTTTCCAACCTCCCTAAACTAGGAAAACTTAAAAAGGTAAATGATGCAAATTCATGTCATTGTGTGCTGTCTGAATTTGTCATGATGAATGCCACCAAGATGTGCACTGTGAAATGTTCCATCCGCCGTCCTCTTTACAGTTGGAGCTGAGTGACAACAGAATCAGCGGTGGCCTTGATGTTTTAGCAGAGAAACTCCCCAACCTCACGCATCTAAACTTGAGCGGCAACAAACTGAAAGACATCAGCACGCTGGAACCCTTGGTATGTATTTCACTATTTTTAGTAGATGCCATTTGAGTGCCACATGTGCCACTCTGAGCATACAATACAGGTAGTATTGTATGCTCAGATAAGTTTTCTTTTTCACTTGGTCTAATAGCTATTTTACTATTTAGTATTCCAGCAAATCGATTACCAGCATGCATATTTAAAACTGCAGTTCCAAAACAAATTTCCATACATTGTGGTAAAACCTTTTATAAGTAAGATAAGTGTGAACTCGCATCAACTTAACATCCTACTTAAAATATTGCCTAAGTAATTGCGTATGCTTATAAATGAGTGCACCACAGGCAGACACCAACTAATTTTACATGCTCACTAGTCCCACACATAGCAACGTGGATACAGAGGGAAAGAGCACTTTTCTCACCCTGCTGTTTTCCCCAACAGAAAAAATTGGACAACCTGAAGAGTTTAGACCTGTTCAACTGCGAAGTGACGAACCTGAACGACTACAGAGAGAGTGTGTTCAAGCTGTTGCCTCAGCTCACCTACCTGGACGGCTACGACATGGAAGACAGGGAAGCCTCTGATTCTGAAGGAGAGGGGGAGGGCGATGGTGTAGACGACGAAGACGATGAAGGTACGATTTATGTTCCTCAACAACATGTCTTCCTCCTCCTTATTGGGAATAGATCTGAAGTTATTAATTTTTGGACACTGTCAGTTTATGCCGATACATTCTACTATGATGAATGAAAACTATTATAGAACTTTAAACATGCTATTTGACTTTCATGTATTAGTTAGTCTCTAAGTATAGTTGTGCCAAATCTATTTTAGTGTGAAATTCTGTGGGTTTATTTTTTTTACTTTGTATTTGCTGTTTACTGTGTTTCACAAACTGGTCATCCCTGTTCTTTTACAGAGGGAGAGGATGAGGAGGAAGAGGATGGAGAGGAGGACTTTGATGAGGAGGAAGATGACGATGATGATGAAGATGAGGTAGAAGGAGAAGAGGATGAGGAGGACGTCAGTGCAGAGGATGAGGTAAGAGCTTGTCTGGTGCATTCGGGATCCGTTTGGACTTCAGAGCGGTTTGTTTGTTAGGACGATCTCCTTTTAACTGCTATCTTTTGTTTACAAAGGAGGAAGACTTCGGCCAGGATGGCGAAGTTGATGATGAGGATGACGACGATGAGGAAGATGAAGATGGTATGCATTTTCTCGAGTATCTTTTTTTATGATTATGTTAAGTTAAGTGGCCACTGTGGACCAATAAATGCTCAAGTGAGGGTGGCACGCATGTACATAAGATATAGTAGATACTCAGACTTGAAACTACACACTCCCCAAGACTCACTCTATGCAAGCACATTCAACCACACAGTCAATGGGCTCATTACTCTTACTCTAGCTGAGGTATAAAAAGTGGGTGTAGCATCTCTGATTGCCATCTAGTTATTTATGTGCCATTATGTAGTCCTGTAGCTGGGGGAGAAGGCAGCAAAAATAGCAATAGCAAGAATTGTTATCATCCACCCTATATTAAGGAACTTTTTCCCATCTGTCCCTACGTCTAGTGCAGAACAAAGAGCATCCATTTGTTGTGAAATTACTATTGATTCATATTAAGATTTTGTTGTTCTCATGAAAGCCTTTCATTTCACTCCAGAAGCAGAAACTGGAAAAGGCGAGAAGAGAAAGCGAGATCCAGAGGATGAGGATGAGGATGACGATGACGAAGATGATGATTAAAAGCAAAGTGAAAATGAGAGCCTACCGAGTTACCAACCTGTTCCTTCCTCCCCGAAACTCCACCGGAACACCCACCCACCTTAAACTCATATCACCCTTTCTACTCCACCCCCACCCCACCCCCAGCTCTAAGCTCCTTTTTTGGGGCAAGACTGTACCGGACGGGTGGGCCGAGTGGAGCTGCCCCTTTTCCTCATGGAAATGAGAGCCAACCATACCCAAGCCAACATACCACCCCAAGGTTCTCAAGCAGTCCACCTGACTCAGCATTCCACAATTTCACTGTCAAACCCTCTTATGTATTCCTGCGTGAGGACTTTGGGACTGGTATCTAGTTTTGGGTCTGTGCTTTTAATATTTTGTTGGATTAATTATTTTTTGTTGTTGGGCTTATTATTTCTCTTATTTTTGTCTTTTTATTTTATTTTTCGTTCCTTATTTTTCCCAATAAAATATTGCTATAGCAACTGTGCAAAGAGCGAGCCATGATTTTTGGTGTGGCTGACTGTTGCACAAATCAAGGTTATAGCTACATTTTTACTTTCTGTATGACAAGAAACAAATTTGTAAATAAAATGTTAACATTTTGTGCTTTTCTCTGTTCCTGCTGTGCTTTTGTGGTGTCACTCAATAGAAAGGAATGAAACTGGCGGCCATATTGACAATAATCATTTATCCCTGCCAAAATGTATGCATAAGCTCCTTTTTTATAAAAATAAATAAAGGCTAATTGTGCAGTGTATTTCAAAGATGTAGCCTAGTCTAGACAAGCAGTTGAAGCTACTTTTGTTTTTTTGTTTTTTTTTGTCTTGCTAAAAAAATGTAATATTGGCATTTTGCTTTGTGAATGTGTCAAGTAGCATTCATCTAAAACTTCTATTAGCAACATGCTCAGTAGTGTACATTTTTTTTTACAAACTAGTTTAGTACAAAGTACTAAAGTTTGTACAAAGTATAAAAGTACAAAGTACTAAACTACTAGCTACAAAGTACAAAACTACTAAACTAGTGTTACAAAGTACTTTTGGGGTTCATTTTTGAATTCTCAACCAAACAGGTCAGGCAGGCTACCGTCAACAAAGTTGGAAAACGTTGGCCTTCCACATGTTGAAGCATGAGGTGTGTGTCTGTGGGGGAGGGGTGACTTCACCAGTCAACAGTCACACTTGAGCATAAGCAAGACACAGGACTTTCAAACTGCTTTTCACTTTTTACAATACATAACATGTTTTTTTAACACCCCCCCCCCCCCCCAACAAAAAAGCAATAAATACCAGCATATTTAAAAAAAAATTGTAGTTAACAATAATGGGATTTTGTATGGGAAATATACAGGAATGAAAAAATGCACAATGTTTAGGTCATCTTCAACTGTGAAAAGTTATACAACACAGACAATCAGGGTTCCAGAGACTTATTTTATTTTATATGCTGAATAAATATAACCTTTAAACATTTTTTTAAAGGAACTGGGGAAGATTCAACTGTATTTAAACTGTACTTTATACATGTATATATTTTAAAGAACGCACTATATATATATATATATATCTCTGCATTTTAAATGCAACTACATTAGGCACAGTGAGGCTCAGCAGTAACTCTTAGATGAATGGTTCATTTATTCAGGAACTTTCCCACTGAAAGCTTCAATTCATCCTGCAGCTACATTATTGCATCAGTATAATGTCAGAGTGCCTGTAATTTTTAAAAACTGATGTTTTCTGGAATGTAATAATGGATATGGATTCTTATCCAATTTGGCTTTTTCATCATTTTAAAAGTTGATTTGGGACACCATGTAATTAATTGGATAGAAATATACCATTAATGTGTGGTACAATTATTCATAATAAAATATTACTTAAAATTGAGAAATTACCATTTATATTTTAACATTAAAACTAGTACCATGACATTATAGTGTGTTGACAGCAGTATGAGTATAAGCGTAGTGCCTGACAATCAATAAGAGGATGATAAAAAAATCAAAGGTGCAAGTGGATAATTGTTGAGGTAATTTGAAGATATTATTGTGCCAGTGTAATTGCAGGTGGTGTTATTTCATGACACAAAACTGGAAGCTTATAATCAAATACAACAAACTAAAGGTTTGTACTCTTCCATAGTTTCAATAAAATACATTCATAACAATTGTTACATATACTGACTAAATTGCTTTCATTATGTGACCAATGTGTAGGAATGGTGAATATGTTATTAATCTTTTCATTAATGTGGGCATTGCCAAATAAATGTCTCAAACAACTGCCACATATAGGCCTTCATGTGGAAAGGTTTTGCGCTGGAAATAGATGTAGCTGTTCTATAGAGCAGAGTTACTGCTGGCCAGTAGGAGCTAACCACATTAAGGGAATGTGTTGAGACATGTCACGCGGTAGTTTAGATTGTGCTCTGGTGTTGCTGCTCTTGGATGAAAGTCAATGAATATAAAGCCAACTGGGGATGATGCTAGAACAGTCCTGACAGTCAATAGGGTCAGAGACAACAATACTATACAACTGTGTGCATGTGATGGGTTTGTGTGTGCGTATACTGTATATTGTAGGCAGTGTCCACCTTGCACCTTTTCACCTGCATTACACATGCATGCGTAAGCCAAGTCTCAAATAGCATTATGATAAACTTGCCTGTCATAACACAACACAAAGTAGTGTATGACATTTGGGCAAGGCTAAAAGGCATTTGACAGTCATGCATTTGTAATTTATATTGCAGATTAGCTTTAGCCTAAAAAGCCAGTGGAAGGAATTTTAAACACATTATGTACATTCATTCCTGAATTTTTTAGCAGTGCTATATGTATTCATAATTGCATTTCACAAAGTGGGCTGTTAGGGAGTCATTTACAGAAACTGGTTAATGTATAGGTGAAACCACGACATTTAAAAGCACCAACTAACTGAAATCAACATTCACAACAAGAAAACAAAAATTATGAAGAGCACTCTGGAGTTCCCAGAGGCTAATTATAATCTAATGAGATGCACTTTTCTTAACCTGCACAGATAACCCATAAGCTGTGTGGCTATTTAAACCTTTGCAGTTATTTTAGGAGAATGTGACTTTGGTAAGGATATACAAAATAGTAAAACATTTATTGAGTTCCCTGTATAGTAAACACAATGGCTTTAAAATATCTTTTCACAGTGGATCCACATCATCAGGAAACAAAACTATTTTTTGACAGGTTGCATGCTGATATTTAAAAAAACAAAATAATAATAATAATAATAATAAAATTAAAAAAAATCTCTTTTTAAACCTCTGGGTTACAATGTCTTTTATTTTAAAGGGCTAGCATTTTCTTGGTCCAGCTTTTAAAAACGGAATAAATTAAAGATAAAATAAAATGTCAGAGCCTTCCCTCAGAGCGTCTTAAAGATGGCTGTTTGGAATCTGTCTCATTAAAATTGTCTAATTTTCCCCCCAGTCAATCAAATACAGTGAGCTTTAAGCAAGGTCAGAACAGGCTTTTGAACAGGATATTGTCATTAGTTTATACCTCACTTCTCTCAAGTGCACTCATACACACATCTGCTATTCTAAACATCACGACAGCCATCTCCACATACTATGGCAGTTTAAAAATGCAAAATCACCAAGTGTAGAAAATAATTTCAGCATTTTCTCACAATCATACGGGTGTACTCCCACTGTGTGACAATTTTAAAATAATCACACAGGTAACCATCATTCATCCTAACTAAAAAGAACATGTACAAAAAAGAAACTTGCATAGCTGTGAAGCATACAAAATTTGGTGGGATGGATTTGGTCATATTTAAAATATATTACATCATAAGATAAAGTTAAGAGACGTATATGTACGTCAAGAAACGCAAGACTGTGGGCTTCCTGGGGCTCACAAATGCAAACTGGGTGTTGACCTTGGCTTTGAAACATCCAGTATATTGAGTGTATAAAGAACAAGGGAATAGGCTTTCTTTACCACAGAGAACTCAGGAAACAAAGAAAGGATTAAAGCTGAGCAATAAGACAGTCAGGTAAAAAAAAAAAAAAAAGAAGTGGGCAAATCGTTTTAAAAAAGTGGGTAGGTACATTTCTATAGTAATGAATGTATCCCAATAGGAGGTGAAAAATGGTCCACTCTGCTGGACAGCCAGGTGGGGTGTCAGAGAGAGCTCTGGGGTTGGACGTTTTTGATGTTCTTGATCTCCAGCTCCAGGTGTGTGATACGTACGTCCCTCTGATTCAGTAGCTCTCTCAGACGACGGATTTCCTCCTGTTGCTTGTGGAACTTCAAACGCAGCTGTAGGCAGAACACAAACACACACAAATACACACACACACACACACACACAGATTACAATGTGCAGGGAAATTGCCACTTTGATAACTTGAACCCAAAGAATCACTTAAAGGGGCAGTGTGTATTGGCCAGAAAGGGCAGAGATTAAAAAAGGCAGGTACATACTGCATGGGGCATGTGAGTATACGGTATGCGCTTTGTCCAATCATGTGCCTCAGATTCGTACTAAAATGGTATTTTGGATATACATATGGAAATACCCCACCCTAAAGAAACCGAGTATGGCTACCGATGCTGGACCACACAACCCCGTTACACACAACAGGCCACACACATGCAGAATGATCAATGATCCACTCCAGTACCACTCCCGTACCTCATTCTCTGTTTTAGGGGGAGAGCAGAGTGTAACATCTTGTCCGTTGCTGACCGTTGACCGACTTTTGTCCTCGTTGCCCTCAGCGTGGCTGCTGTCCTCTTTTGTGTCTTTGGTTCCCAGCTGGTCCTGGATGTATGTGAGCTGCAGCAGGCCCGGCCTGCTCTGGGATCTCCGGGTGTCCCGTGAGTTACCCAGCCCTTTACCCAAGCTCCTCTCCGGGTACGGCTCTTCATCTTGACTGCCAGGTTTCAGAGAGATTAGCACTGGGTCTGATTTCAAAAGAGAGATAAATAATTAGGGAATTGGGTCTGGGAGCAACAAGAGATAGGGGAGAGTGGGAACAGTTGCAACAAGATTTATTACCTCCAATCAGAAACATGCCAGAGTGATGGCACAGCACATGGTTAGCTAGCCCCACCCCCAACGGTGAGAAGAGAGCCAGGTTTGACCTCTGCCTCTGGATTTATTAACAAATCTCGTTTTGTGTTCTGAAAGTCTTTTTTTCCCCCATTGAGCTGTTATTTAGCCCTTAGTTTGAGTATTTGTTTTGGTGTCCAACTATAATAAGAGGTTTTATCATGAAAGTTAGCTTAGGGACAATTGCAACACACTAAGCTGACATTTTGACTATGTAACAACATTAAATAAATAAATAAATAAATAAATAAATAAATAATATTGCAAATGTTCTTGAAATGGCAGGAACAAGATTTTTTTGGGCAGTAACTGCTACTCTGATGGAGTCCGATTCCACCATTGCAGTGCGAGGTCAGATGAGAGTTGCGCTGCAGCTGAGCGATCCTTGCACTTTTGACGCAAGGGTGGTGCCAACCCTTGATCTCTGGCAGGAGATCAACTTTAAAAAGGTATGGATAATTATTAGAGATATATATATATATATATATATATATATTAAAATGTGGTTGGTCTAGTCCAAAAAATAGTAATGGTAGTAAGTGTTGCAACTGTCCCCACTCTCCCCTACATAGTTACCCAGAATGATTTACTTTTTTGATTTTACTTATCTTATAAATACTATTTAATATATTTTGAATAAAATAAAATCAGTTTCTCAAGAGTATCTATTCAACCAATATACTAAACCTGGGGTTAGTTTTCAAATAAAGGATAGCTAGTCAGATAGCTAGTCAGATAGCTAGAGTCAGCACAAACAAACACAATTTCAGAGACCATGATAAAGTACTTCCACCTAATAACCTCACTGCACAGTAAATATTTACCAGTTCAATTAATCCACACAATAAAACAGGAAAACAAGCCACAATGACATAATTGTATGGTATGGATACTAGCTATGGCCAGAGGAACTAGCTATAGCTAGAAGGCATCTGCACACCGTTGACGTGTATTACGATGGCACATTTGGACAGTGCAGCGTGTTCATAATCGGCTGTAATCTCCATATTTTGGTTTAGCAAAATGCAGACTCCTTCCAACTAGGGCAGCTCAACCGGAAGTTTGCCAGGTCCTGCTAATTGCCTTTTAAACGGTCTATACTGAGCAGTTAAGTCACCACACCATCATGGTCATGCTGCAACAGATGTCCATACCTTTTATCATGCCACTGAGCCATTCCTCCACCGTCATCGCAGGTATATTGCCTGGTGTCATGGGATAGATGTCTTCCTGGTATGACTCCGACTGTAGACACACATTTAGACATGCAGTAGACTTCACAGCGTAAAGGTGTTGCATTTCAAAAAAGGCCTTCCTTGAGCTGCTCTAGTACTTTTGCCGGGATTTGCTTGTGCTCTTACTCTGCGGGGTACGATCATGGAGAGCGGTTCGATGAGACTCTTGATTGTCACCAGCTTGTAAAACCTGAACACCTCACAGGAGCTCACGTCCAGGCCTCTCTTTGGCATCACACCTGGAGGACACGCAGGCGGGAAATAAGAATACAAATTCTATGTGCTGGAATGTCCAATCGGTTATTCCTGCACACGGAAAACATCTATGGTAAACGTGCTTATTTGATTTTTTCTGCGCTAGCTTCTGAAGTTGGAGTGATTACAATTATGTAATTGAGCAGACAATTTGTGGTAGGGGTTACGCATCTTGCTCAAGGATATTCACAGGTAGGCCGGGCTTAGTGTTTGCTACAGAGTGGACGCTGAGCTTCTGTAGAACAGTAGAAGAGACTTCTGACCAGCTACTCTGCTATATTTTGTGTCAAAACTAATTACATTTAAATACTTTAACTAGGGTGGACTGTAATTGTTTGGTTCAGAAAGTGGGGGGGTTCAGAGGGACAGGGACTAAGCTGCCACATTTACCTTTCAAATCGCTCACGTTCTGATCACGTTCTGATCACGTTCTGATCACGTTCTGATCACGTTCTGATCACGTTCTGATCACGTTCTGATCACGTTCTTCTACTAACCCCTACCTGCTCCATGCAATTGCAGCATGTGATTGTAAGTCACTTTGGATAAAAGCATCTGCTATATGACCTAATTGTAATTGTAGCCATACAGCTGTCAAGCTGCATGGGTTCCGAGTCTGAAAGTCGGTGCTGTGTGGTAAGTGACACTGGAGAAAATGGCGCCGCAAATTGATGACATCCGTAGTGTTGCAAAAGTTGCCACACATTCTTACAGAGCTTATTCACATCTTATTATTGACAACAATTTTGGACACACACACACACAATGTGGTACTGAACTAGGATAAGAACATAATAACAACTTTGGTTGTATGAAATATGTATGAAAGGGGTCATAATTATATGGCTTACAACATAATGTTGTTAATCTATAGTCTATACTATGTATATCTATAGTCTGTCTGAAAGATGAGCATATGATTTTTACCATCCCTCAGGTGGTGTGTCACTTTGGCTATTCAAATTCGGAAGCCTTATTTGCACAACAGGTTTGCTTACAGGTGCAAAAGAGCTAGCGCTGTCTGTGTACACGATATGTGCTGTGGACCAACACTACCCTCTAAACAAGCACACATAATATTTTTTCTGTTTTGCTGTCGTTTACTTCTAAAGTGTACATATTTAAAATGTAAGAAAGGGAAATAACTATCTTAGTGGTAAAAGTGGCAGCTAGTGTGAATGCATGTGTGTCAAATCATTTCTGCAGCCTTTGTTAATTGCTACACGTCCCACAGGCCACAGGGTTACAGTTTTGGAAGTTAAACATCACCCTTTAACAGAATATGGTATATGTGTGCGTGCATGTGTGTGAGGGACACCTACCCATTCCCTTCTGAGGCAGGGGCGAGCGGTACTCTGTGAGATAGTGCATGTAGGGCTTCTCTGAGCTGACCTCGTAGTACCTGATATTTCCGTCACCCTGAGAGTGAATCAAACAAATGTGCAGGTGAATGCAGGGTAACTCTGGGCATTGGTCGATATGATACCATGGTGTTTGTAAGGAGAGACCCACCTTCCCAGCAACGTAGAGCATGTGTGTGTCAGGGTCGTAGAAGGGGAAGAGGACACCTGAGGAACCGTCCATATCCTCTTGTAACAAAGGCACGGAGAGGTCATCCTATAAACACAGCACAATATATTACTAAAGCACCAGGTCTAAGCACAGAACAAGCCCTGCTATGTGACATATTGGTCAAAGTCACTTAAATAAACATCACTTACACCCACAATACACCCACCACCTGCCAACATGCGAGTTGCGAGTCATTAAAATGTGTAACATTGCACCACTAAATAAAGCAGCAGGTGTTCTCTGAATACACGTGGGTTATTTAAACAACTGGAGCTATAATATGGCCCCACTGCTTACACTTCCGTGTGAATTACTTTGTTTCACAATTTGTCCACTAGATGGCGAAGGTGTGCGTCTTAATGCCTTAGGCTCACCTGGTCCCAGAGTGCTATCTGTCGAACATTCCACCGCGAACTGCCTGTTGTTAATAGCTTCTTCATGTTACCCAAGATCAGCACCTTGCAGGCTTTGTGTGTCTTACAGTTGGCATCCTATAAACCCGCAACACAACAAGTAAAAAAAATACGAGAATATTTTAATCATAACATCAGTGAATTACTAGTGGTATAATTAACACCATGCAAGATTTATTTGTGTTGCCACGTAGGCTTGCTTGGCAGTCAAAGGGGGTGAGAACAGACACTTATGACTCTAAGAGTCATTGGTCTGTGACTCAGGGGTCTGGGGAGCAATGCTGTCGGTTCGGCTTGGGCTGGAGGTGTCAGCTTTGGCTGTGTGGTGCTGGAGGAGTGCCTGGGGGTGGAGTGGGAGAGCGGGGAGGAGGTACCAATGTGGTTGTAATGAAGTTTTCCATTAAAGAATAAATAAAAACACACACAGCATTACCCGCAGTAGATTGCCTGAGTGCGTCTCTATGAGTCTGAGTTTCCTGTCCTTGCAGGTGGTGGCCAGCAGGCTGCCATCCGTACTGAACGACATGGACAGGACGACGTCTGTGTGGTGGCTGATGGTCTGCACAGGGTTTTTTATTACCTGCTCCTGGCAGTCCAGGTTCCAGATCATTACCTGGGTCAAACACACACGATATATAAGAGAGAGAGAGAGAGAGAGAGAGAGAGAGAGAGAGAGAGAGAGAGAGAGAGAGAGAGAGAGAGAGAGAGAG
>JAOEHI010000001.1:2116982-2145573 GCA_025447815.1 Percopsis transmontana | reverse complement strand
ACACACACACACACACACACACACACACACACACACACACACACACACACACACACACACACACACACACACTTTCAGAGCGGATTCTGAGGCAGAAGTAAAGTGAACATGATCAATGGTATTCTGTATAGTATTAAGTGGAGTGTAAAATATTATAGTGCACAAAGAAACCTCATAACAGAAATTCAGGTACAACCGTGAAATGTGTATATGTTACAACCCTAAGAAAAAGTAACGAAAGTGTGCCAAATAACTCGATTGAATGGCTTAATGTTATGGATGACAAGAATACATGGTAGAACACTGACTGATGACAATTGGCTTCCAATAGCATGTTAAAGATCTGTTAGAATAAAATGACCGATTACAATATTACAGCAGGCCCCACTGGCTTTGAGTTTTGTGTTGCACGGCAACTCACAGAAGTCGCTGGGTGGGTTGTGTGTGAGGTTTCTGTAGAACTCTGTGCGGTGGGCCTTCTTTAATCCTGTACACAAGCCGAAATCGGACAATTTGACGTGTCCCTGTGAGCAAATAAGAGGCAAGGTCATTAAAGGGGCAATCGGAGATCGTGTTGCGGCCATTAGAGAAACAATGCTGTTTTGGTTTCAAAGACGAGCACGCGAGCAACCCCTCGCACACCTGAAAGCACGAGAAGGCAAAGTTATTTAGTTATGTTTGTAGCTGCTTATTTTTTTTTAGAAATATACAACATACTTTGTCCTCATTAGTTCTGACATTGATGCATGTATGTAAATTCACAGCTGACCCAAGTGTGTGTTTACATCTATGCAAACCAATGTCTGTCCCTACGCTTATATACACAGAACCATGTCACTGTGTGCGTTAAGAGCATACAGTATGTGTGCGTTTGTTTAGTGCCCTCACCCTGGAGTCCAGTAGGAGGTTGTCTGGCTTGATGTCTCGGTGGATGAATCCTAGCTGGTGAATAGAGTCTATAGCCAGGACTGTCTCAGCAATGTAGAACTGCGTGGACTCTTCTGACAGAGTGTCCTTCTTCATCAACAAGGTCATCATGTCACCTAGAAACAAGGTGAGATGATGTACTCCTTAGTTTTATTAAGAGAAGGTGCAGTACAAAGACATGCAATGTTACAAAATTTCCAGGTAGTAGTAGTAAAATGAACCTACTACTACAACAAATGGGCCTTCCAGGACCCTTCCAGGTCTTTCTGCCCCCATATTACTACTAATATTATTCATTAGTAGCATTATAATATAGTATAATATTAGTATTCATTATTTTGACTTGTGGTCCTATATTGTGATCCTCAGTGGAAACTCTTGCTTTGCGGACTGGCACTGCTCACCTCCAGGTAGGAATTCCATTATGAGGTAGAGGTTCCTCTTGTCCTGGAAGCTGTAGAACATTTTGACCACCCAGGCTCCATCCGCCTCCACTAAAATATCCCTTTCAGCCCGGATATGAGCCACCTGAGGAGGAAAATACAGTACAGTAGTACTACAGGAGCAGTAGAATGCAGAATCATTTATTGTGTGTAGTCCAGGATAAGGGCAATGAATGTGCAAATACTGTAGGATCATCCACATAAACTGTACATACCTGTTCCTTCTCCAACATGTCGGCCTTTCTCAAGATCTTCATAGCATAAATGTGGCCGGTGTCTTTTTTCTGCACCAAACGAACCTAGAGGGAAGAAGACGATTCAAACCTTTTAGCCATATATAGCGGACACCCGACCTGCCTTGCTCGAAAACTACTGGCATGATGTGTTTTTAATGGCTTTGTCAAGGGTTTGTGTCGGAACACTGTTGGTACTGTACCTCTCCAAAGGCTCCTCGACCTATGACCTTGAGTGACTCGAAGTCGTCCAGGCCGAGCCGCGTTCTTTTCAGCCTTAGAAACTCTGTCTCCTTACGGGCATGCTGGGAGCGACGCATCACCTTCTAAAAAGTACACAGAGAGAGGAAATACATTTGAAAAAAATAAAGAAATCAATTCTAGTCTTGACCTTCACTAACTAAATTGTTAGTAAATTGTAAATTTAAGTTGTTAGTCGACTAATAGTCTCAGAATTGAATCAAGGGGGAAAAAGGCGTAAAAAGGATAACAAAGTCTTAGTCGCCTATGAGGGGGCAGGCCTAATAAATTCCCTCCATGTAATGGTTACTCAAGGTACCACATCAACCTTACCTCTTCATCGAGCAAACCTTCTTCATCCATGACTTTCTCCAGTTTCTTCTGCCTAAGAGCAAAAACGCATTTTTTACAGCCTCAACGTTCAATACAATATAATTTTTTTACTGTATGGAAACACATAAGTATACAGAGAGAGAGTATCACATGATATAAGTTCCTCCATTGCCCTTCAAGGTGGATGGAGGTGTTTCATCGTCTGAGAGAAGACACCACACATTTATCCAGACAATGTCTGGGTTCTCGGGTAACACTGTGTAGAATACGTGCAGTGTTTAGGTCTGAGCTAGCATGTCTTTCTCGCCTTCTAAGACTCTCCAAATGTGGTTGAGGAAGGTTTAAGGTGTGTCAAACTACTGTAGGTGGTAATAAAGAAACCAATATATTGATCGTTAGAAGAAAAACATGGTGTATTTATGGTGAAAACTTGCCGTCCATGGTCAGCAGTAATAAAATAATGATGTTTGTTTACTTTCCAATGCAAAATTCTTTAAAAACTTTGGAAGAAACATACATTGCTGCATATGCTTTTATCTTCAACGAATACAAAGCTAGAAAGAAAGGATTCCTGCAGGCATTCATGTTTTTCCCCCATTAACAAGTTTTCTTGAATGCAGCATATCCTGTAACTGTGACTATGGAAATATAAGTAAAAACCAGTATAGTTTGTTTGCTTTAAAAATGTTAAAACAACATTTTGAAGCACTTCAAAAACATATCATATACCATCGACTTCCACTAGTACCAAAATACTTTTGCAAGAGAGGAGATAAACAAACAACACACCCTTTGGCTTCACACTTGGTCTACCAGTGTCATGTGACCAGCAGTGTCACTCACCTCATCTCACGCTCCTCGTGTTGGGTGAGCAGCGTGCTGTAAAAATTCTCCAGCGTTAGCTTCGCTACAGTCACACGCTCTCGGGTGTGGTTGCTCATGGGAAGGGTTGCTGCTGTCCCTCCCGTCATGGCCACACTATCCTGGTGGAGGCGAGAAACGCACAAACAGAGAAACGTGATTACATTGGTTCATAGTCACTTTTTCCTCCATTGAAGTTTCTCTATCACAGGAGGTGAAGTTAGAAATAGTCTAATATGACTTGAAGTTCACAGGTTTAGACCACAGGACACATTCTCGTTGGATTAGTAGGGAAGTGATGATTAGGGGTGGAAAAGTAATGAAAATTCAAAGACCCCTGCAAAAAAATGCCTTAATTTGTTTCTCAAATGGGGTTACTAGATTGTAACGCCATTTGACTAGATATCAAATTAAGGTACTACAGGGGGTATTTGACAATTTTGTAAGAATAATAGGCTAGTAGGCAACTATTTAGGACTTTAAATTATGACGTTCTCCTGGAGCTATTAAAGGGTCAAATTGTTTAACACTTACCTGTATATTATAGTGTAATGTTTTTCAGGTTTGAAGCAATCATTTTCATTCAATGCTCCTTGAATGCTATGTTTAGGTTTTCCCTCTTCTAAGCATATATTTACAAAAATGTTGTAAAGGGGTACTTTGACTTTGAACAGAATGGAAAGGGGGTACAGAAGCCAAAAAAGTTTGAGAACCACTAGCTTTCTTGGTCAAAATTTTAGAACAAAAGACACTTACACACTATACACTACCAGTCAAAAGTATGTACACACCCACTCATTAAATAGTGAAGGCTGAAATAAAATGTAACCAAAAAAATATACATTTTAGATTCTAAATAGTAGCCGCCCTTGAGAGCTTTGCACACTCCTGGTATTCCCTCAACCGGCTTCATGATAATACTTAAATATTAAAATATAATGTGTTATTTTAGGGTTAATCTATAAAACAAAGCCATGTACATATACAGCCATGGAAAAAATGTGAAGACCACTGCATTTCAAAAATATATAATAATAGAAATATACAAAATTTAAAAATAATATACATTTAATCCATTTTTAGAAATATAAATATATTCTATATAAATAAAATGAGATGTAGTTAAATAAAGGTAAAAGTTAACACAACGCTTGGTAAATAGGCCTACCTGAAGTAAAATTCCCACAAAATACTTAGTTACTTTACACCAGTGGTGATGATTACCCTAAGCCTTGCAGTGGGTACATGTGCATTAAATCAGCAAAACATACCGTAGCTAAATGTTACATCACTGCGGGCAGAAAACTAGACAGCGCCTGATTAGTTCACAGAGAGATAAGAGACCTGCAGACCAGTGATATGAGGAATGTTTCGTCTAGGATCTGGACCTTTTTCCCCTTCCCACAACAAGGGATTTCCTGACTTCTGAAGTAAATCACACTTGCAGTTGCAGCCTGCTTGGTTTGGAACATTTCAATCGAATAGACAACAACAAGAGGGCAATGAGTGTTTTCAGTTTAAGGCCGGTACTGAGTCAAATAGCATGTTTTATTGTAGTGAACCAATTATTTAACTTTCTAGGACTACATACTTAGTGAGATGTTTCATTAATGTCATGTGGTGATTCTCAACCTTTTTCACCCATAAATGCCAAAAGCAAGTCATAGCTCACAACTTCCTAAAATGTTATTGAAATAACAGCATTGCTTACACACCATTGACAGTAATAACAATAATAATACTTATAATTAATTTCCAAATCTTAAACTTGGCATCACCAAAAGTATCTTGTAAACCCCCAGGGAGTCCTGAGTAGGGCTGTGCAAAAAAATCGATACAGCTATGTGTCGCAATATTTTACGATACTGTATTGATTTTTGTAACCCACGTATCGATACATTCAAAAAAAAATAATCATTAATCACACAAAAAATATACAGAAGAAGACAGGGAATAGATATACAAGATGAAGAATATAATTCAATCATCAATACATTATTCATGTTTTAAACAGAAACAATGTGTAATGCAAATATTGTTTGGAAATATTGAATTAAATAGTTTTCACTCAATTTGTGAGCCGAGTTATCAATATAATGTGATGTACATTTTAAACTACCCAGGTGGTACAGAGCAAGTTGTAATTTCAGCTCTATTTTACAATTGTCATGTAGATTATGCAATATATCGCAATATGTAGCATATCGCAATGTATCGCGATACATATCGTATCGTGACACATGTATCGTGATATGTATCGTATCATGAGGTCCTTGCCAATACCCAGCCCTAGTCCTGAGTTAGATTTCCAACCAGAACAACTATTTTGAGTGCCATAGGTCAGTTATGGAACTGTATCTTGCTCAGGGCCACCAATGAAAATTTCATTTGAAGAATAGACTAACCACGAGGCCACAGTCAAAGCCATATACTGTACTAGAGTTTTATACTGAAATAATCAATTAATGTCAGCTTCTGAAACAGAAATTGCTTTAGCATCACAAGGCAGATGAAGAAAATCTAATCTCCAAAACTGGCCCAAAATAAATGGTCTTAGTTTAACAGTGTCATGCTTCTTAGACAAATTGCAACATGACATACTGTATATCAATTATACACAGTAGATTCATCATAGAAATTATATTGATATAATACATGAGGGCTTTGAATCCCATGTTAGGCATACTCTGTATCCAAATGGCTAAAGAATGGAAGAATAGAGCAAAACCTTCATACAATGGCTGGTCGGGCACCAATGTGGCTGGCAGAGTAGAATGACTTAACAGACAAGTTGAACATTTCCAGCATTTGGCGGGTGGTTGGTTGCATGTTATTTTCCTGCCCTAGTGGCAACTGAAAGTGTGTAACTCACACTGTTATGAGCTATAACGTTAAACAATATCCTACTTATCATTTAAAGCAACACTTTGTGAAAAGGTACTCAGCCAAGCTTAACTTTTGCCACCCCACAGCTAAACAAACAAGACTATGCCAGCTCACGCTTTTACAAGGAAGGCTTTATAAAAAGTAAGCACACTATCTAGTTCAGACCAGTGCTACCAAAAGTGAGACACATGGGCCAAACTTAGCCATCCATTAAATATTTCTGGTACTAGAGTATTTCAATAATTGTTTATTATCTATTGTTCATTATAGATTAATAGATATTACACAGTATGTACTTTATTTATATTTATTTATTAATTGAGCTTGTTAGGGTGGTACTATCACATTCTCAGAAAAATTACTTACCTACTTTAAAAGAGTCTATACTGTTTTTTTATTTGTGAATATACGTAAAATATATAGCCTATACTCAATAGTAAAACTGGCCCAAGCACATGCACTCCACTCCACCCTATGAGTTAAGCGTTGTACAGGAAACGACTCACTCCTGAATGAAAGGCCTCAGTCATGATGCTACAGTGAGGTACGACACACACACACACACACACACACACACACACCTCATAAGATCTTAAACCTGTCCAAGCTTTCAAATCATATACTGTATATTGTTAAGCAGATCAATAGTCATGTAAACAGAAGTTATCCCGAAGGAAATTCCTCTGATATTTTCATGTTGTGCTTTTGTTCTTGCAGTAATATTGTTCTTTACATCACTTAGATGACATAATAGTCAAATAGTTTGTATTATCACAAATTGAGAACATGAGAAACAATATGGCTGAAAACGATTTGGATAGGAGGAAAACACGTGTCATCATCAGCATCATCCAAGTGGATGCTTAACGTTGGTTGTGGTGGAGGTGGGTCCCCCCTTTATATTTATTTATTTATTTATATAAATAAATAAATAAATAAATAAATAAATAAATAAATAAATAAATAAATAAACAAACAAACAAACAAACACACACGTCATGGACAACTACAGCTGTGCTATACCGCATTGTGATTGTGACTGACAAACTGATAAATGTTAGCTAGCCTGTTAGCTGGTCGAAATAAACACGCATGTGATCCTGCTGACAGGTTTCAGCATATTATGTGTGTAAATCAGCACCCTTGTTGCAAAGTACATAACATCTAAATATAATGATGATGAGTGAGATTCGACGGCCCGGTCGTTTTGGTGACAGAGATAGCAAGCCAGTTAGCTTAGCGTTAGCAATTCCCTACCGTCTCTGCTCCAGACGGTTGTGGCCCCGCTGGCTGCCCACCCATCACTCCTCTCAAGAAGTTCATCTTTCTGCGCGTCCAATTGCTGCTTGTATTCGAAATGTCTCTCGTCCTACAGAAACGTTGGGGATTCACTGTTGTTATGTGACAGATGTGAGAAATGGAAAAAGCCACAAAATTTTGATTTTTGACACTACACCGCCTGGTACACCGACCCCGGAACTTCAGGATTGCACAGCTACTGGGCATGCGCGCAGACGTGGCGATACGTGGCTTATTAAAAGGCAAGTGTATTCACTTTTTTAAAGGGCCACTTAAAAACATATTTGAACATAAGTACCACTACTATACAGTATGTATTTTTCATCTACCTTATTCTTTATATATATATATATTTAAAAATGTAATTACACATTTTCATCACAGTTTCAGGAGGTTGTAACACACGAATTTCATTGATTATGATCCAGTGTACACACACAGAGGGACATTTATGTTATCAGTGTGTTTAATTATTTATTTTCATATCACTAATAATTACACAGAGTGAGCTTAACTAAGGAAGGGAGACTTCCTGTCAGGTTGTTTATGTCGCCGATAATAGCTAGATGGGAATCTAGACCAACCCAGATAAGCCAATACTAACTAACCAGCACAGACCTTCTCACAGTTTTTTTTTGTCCCATTTTGTCCCTGTAATTATATACAGTACCTGCCCCCCAGACCATGGGTTACTAATTACAGCTGAACCATGGTGGTTCTTAGTACATAATTATGTTTTCCATGGCATGTCATGAAGGTGAGAGTCCAGCACATGTTCTCAGGTTTTCTCTTGCATTTCAAGCAAAATCCCCGGAGGACAGCGGTTAAAGAGAACATCATCACCAGACATAACTGTTGGCAGTAAACCTGTTGGACATTTTATCTTTGATCATTGAAATATCATGTTTATATTTGATTAGAGGTCTAAAAATATTTTAATTTCAAGTCACTTCTCTTTATTTGCAGTTGAAATTGAATGTTGTTTGTGAAATAATCATCTGTAAAATTATGACATATCCTTTTATTGACAGTTTTAAATTAAATGCTTGCAAAATCCAAACTATTTCCAGCAAGCAGCTGAAAAAAGGTATTGTGTTCAAAGTTACCAGTTAAATGTCTAATCTTTATGTCAGAGGTCAAATACTTCTGGTCTTTGTAATGAGACACCACCTTAACACACCCTTAGCAAAATACATTTATAATCAGACCAACAAAAACAGTTTGCTCTTATCTGAGAAAATGTAGCCTGAAAACATGACAAAAGTTATAAGTGGTGCCGATATCAGTAGTTTATTGTATGTTAAGTCCAACACAGTCAAAATAGAAAACTATACTAAACTAAAACTTGAAATACATTCTCCACCTGCAACAGTTTATTTACTAGATACAAGTAGAAGGTAATACTGTAAATTATGATGGCAGCCACCTGCTTAAGCCATTAGGGTATTTCAATGGAAACAAGAATGGAATGATGTACTGAGGGAAATATATGTTTCCAAACATTAGGATGCCAGTTGTTGGGGAGAAAGAAATCAAGGGTCTCTCTCTGAGAACCTTGTGAGGGAAATAAAATGTATATGCCCACATTTAGTACAGCCAATATTCTAATATCACTATGTAAAACACTAACTAGAGCATGATGGCATTTCTTTGCTGGACTCACTCCTTCATTGACCACTGCTGTAAAGGTATGACTGAAGTAAACATTTTAGGTGTAGGCACAAGTGAGACCTATCATAAAAAAGGGCTGTAATTTTGTATGTTCATTGAGTCAAAATCAGATAAATGCCTCCATACCAGTTTGTAACTTTTTGTAAATTTAAACTAGTGAGTGGTCAAAAAAATGTTACCTGAGGCGTGCCCTTTTTGTAAGCCGAATCATTATAGCTGAACGACCAGTCAGATAAAATATGCACAGTATGTGGCTATTGACGAGCTGACATTGTTTAATCGTTTCCAGATGAAAAATTTGGAGGTTACACATTGAAAACCTGTCTGGTTGTCCAGAATAATTTTAAATAGTGCAATACCACCAGACAAGGAAGATCATATTAGTATATTTGTCAAAATATGCTACATTAGATTTCACTTACTATTTCAGTGCAAGACAAATAAAACACCTTTTTCTTTCCAGCTGAAACCAAGGTCTTCCCACCTGATCTGGTTACATTTTCATATACAACTTGGAGGTACAAAAATGTAATACCTTATTTGAAAGAACTACGAGCAAGTAACAATATAACCCCTTAAAGGGGTTAAATTTAAATGCTCCATGTTAGAAATTAAATCAGCACTACTGATAAAAAGGCTGAAAGATGTGAAGGAATTTATCCATGTACCAACATGAGATGCAGAGCTTGTGGTGAAAAAGTACACATTTACCTAGGTATTGAAATTGCCCTAATCATAAAATGTGGTGTGCCATTTTTATTGTCTCGACCACAATTTCTTTAAATATTGCAGATTTAGAATTTTACACTATCCACATTTAAATTGAAAAAGAAAGGTTAAAGTTATGATTTGACAAACCGAGCACCAAGCATTTTCAGATGGTCATGTTTAATGTACCTTAATTATACGAGTAATTCCTCAACTGCACCCCCTAACCATTTAACATCAAAACAGAACTTGAGGCACCTATTGTCTGCAAAGCCAGAGCAGATACTACAGTATAAACAAATGTACAAAACTCACAGCAGATCATCTTAGGTAGTAGAACAGTATAGAAGGATGAAATGTGCACCTGAAAAACTTAAATTTTGTGAATACTGCAAACTTCTCTGCTCCTAGTATACATGTATAGTACTTCTAGCATTCAAAGTGAGCAGCTCCACATTAGAGGGCAACAAGCCCCAACCTACTAATAAAACTGGAAATTATGAAATAGAAGGCACCATCATGCTTTTATCAAGGAAAACCTAAAGTATACACAGGAAAACAAAACATACAGTAAACTATGATTTCTGCTGTACATTTGTGTTACTCGCACTTAGACAGGGAATGGTTAGAGGGCCTCGTCCATCTTCATGGTTTAGCTGGTAGGAAAATCATGAAGGGGAGAAAGAAAAAAAAAAAAAAAGAAAAAAAAAAAACAACCTTTGACTCAAAGAAAATGAAGCGAGCCACCATCGTTACCGCCACATGTCTATTGTTCAGCTTTTTTTTTTTTTTTGAATCCTTATCCCCAACCCCCCCGCCCCCACTCATTTGTTGAAAGAGTCCAGGATTTGAGCCTTTTGATTTATAAACGAGGAAAAATAGAATCTGTAGATCTTGTTCATCCAGCGGTAATTGAAGCATAGTTTTGGGTCAGAGGTGTGAAAGTACATTGGTCACAGCAGACAGGCCATGAGTGGGGCCTGCCCCATTAAGTTGTATCGCGTTGAGACAAAAGGCTCGTCTGTCCAGCTGCATTCGAAGCATGGATTTCAATGTAACACGACAAAAGTACCCATTAGTGCATATTGATGAGTGCATTATGCGATTTCTGAAGCAGTGTTCTTTTAAAAAGAAAAATGTAATAAAAGGCAGGCTTTTCCCATTAGACTGCACGAAATTTGCACCTCAAACTCTTTCCAACAGTAATGGGCAGAGAACTATATAAAATGTGCAATAGAGGGATTTCGTGAAGTAACACCCCAGTAAGTCAAGGCATATAATCTCTTTTCCAAATGATGGGCTGTATTATCGTAGGTAAAAGTCTATCAGTCCCTCCTAATGGGGCAGATTTTCTCCTTGTTGGTTTGCCTTTTTCCACAAATTTACAAATTAGCATTTGTGAATTCTTGAGATACCAGAAACGGATGCTCAGCTCACAGCTAGTAAGCAAAATAATTTGTTTGCTTGTTTTGTTTTGTCTATTTCACAAAGAAACAGTTGACAGGCTGTGTCACATTCCAAAGCCAAAAGAAAATAAAAAATAAAAAACAAAAACCCCAAAACAAAATATATACGTTTATACATGTAGACTTTTTTTTCGTTAACGAGAACGGTTGAAGATGAAGAACATGGTACTACTTCCAAACTGCAGGTGGCGACCCGCTCAGCGACGCTGTGTTGTAAAGCGGCCTTCTCCCTGGCCACCAGACCCTCTTCCAGAACCCATGCCAGGTTTGGGAGCCATACCACCTCTGGGTGGCGGGCCCCTCCCCTCACGGTCACGCATCATTCCACTTCCCACGATCCCTCTCGGACCGCCGGGGCCGCGGTCGTTGCGCCTCATGTCCCGGCGGTCGTCTCCTCCTCCACGGGTTTCTCGCTCACGGACCGCCCGGGTCTTCTTCTCCTCTACATTTAGACGTACCTCCCCACGGAACATGATGGGCTGTAGGAGGAGGAACAGGGTCACTACAAGAATCCATGTTTGTGAGAAACATTGAATATCCCAGCCAATATCATTTCAAAATCCATCCTCATTCACTCATTAGCACACGTTTAAGTTTTGTCTCAGACATCATTCATCTTCATGTCTGTGCTTACAAAAGTTTTGGTATAAAGCGCATGACACTCCTTTAGAAAATATGTTTTCTGTACAAGTGTATTTGTGCATGCTCTCACTTTTAGTCAGACATTAAAGCCAAGGGCTTTATTGAAATCCCGTTCCGACAGCTTATATACATTCCAACAGGAAAGTGAAAGAGACGTGGAAGGCTAATTTGACAGTGTGCCACAGACCATCACCAAAGTGAATGAAAGTGAATAATGAAAATGTCAATACATGCCCCTTCTACCTTGGCTCCCAGAATTCTCTGCACAGGTTCAGAGTCATCAAAAACCACAAATCCAAAGTTAGGCAGCTTTCCACCAACGCCCTTGGTGTTGATCCTCAGCTCCACAACATTTCCATATGCTGCAAGATGGTCACAAAGACACAAG
The DNA here is from genome assembly GCA_025447815.1 of Percopsis transmontana. Lineage (NCBI taxonomy): Eukaryota > Metazoa > Chordata > Actinopteri > Percopsiformes > Percopsidae > Percopsis > Percopsis transmontana. The sequence continues at coordinate 2,133,476 of JAOEHI010000001.1, read as the reverse complement.
TAGTCATTTTGTTTAAAACAACGGTCAAAATGGACAATGCTCCACACAAGTCTTAGGGTGAAACCTACTCATGAAGAAGTCTTTCAGCTCGCTCTCATCTATGTCATGGGGTAGGTTGCCAACAAAGAGTTGGTGGCTGTCTGGGTAGCGGATAACCCGCCTACTGTCCATGTCACCGCTTTCGGAGTCTCTGCCTATAAACCGGGGGGGGGGGACAGAATGCAGAATAATCTTAAATGTGAACTTTTCAAATCACATTTAAATACTTGCATTCAAAAAAATAAAAAAAACTCTTGATAATAAATCAGCAGTTTGTAAATAAAAGTAATTATGTTCTATTGGAGGTGAAATGATGCAAGCAATAACCATGTGGTGTGCTCTTTCCACCCTTTGAAACAGCAAAGAAAGTACACACAGGTATTACCTTTGTTGACAAAAGTGAAGTGTGGTTTCCCCGTTTGTGACTCAGAAGATGCAACACCATCTGACAGTAACAAGAGATGTGTGTTTTGTAAGTATAGCCATGTAGAGAGGCTTGGAAAGTGAGCAGAGTGAAGACCCCTAACTAATGTGGTGACCGAACACCACAGAACAACAGAATTAGCCATTATCCAAAATATTTGTCCACACAGAATTTTAGAGTAGCCAGCAGGAAAGATAAAGCCCAAAGACGGCACACTGTACAGCAGAGCAGGTGCCTAAATTACCAGGCCTGGGTCCGCGTTGTGCGAAGACGGGTCTGTCACGTGTGCGTTGGTCTCTTGGTCGGAGAGGAGCTGCATGACTCTCAGGTTTGGCATCCACTCTGAGCTGATAAAGGGGTGGCACACAAAATGTTTAACAACAAATGTTCATTGTTTATCTAAAGACGCAATAGCTCATTATTAAAGATCACAAAAAGTACCATGCAATGCAAAAAAAAATAAAAATAATAAGTATTGCACTCAAGTTCCCTCACAAGAGAATTACCGTCACACAACAGAGGATTTATATTTGTATTCTACTTTCAGTGGAGGTTACCTGTGAGCTTGGCGCTTTAACAACATGGGGCGAGATTCCAGAGGAAGAGACAGTTCCACTAGGTGGAAGGTTTTTACTGGTCACTGATGCCCAGGAGAAAGTCTGCGAGGGGTGCAATAATGCATTGTACCAATCAGTGAGAAGCGATCATCTAAATTATCTGGCAATGACAAAGTGGGGTGACAAGAGCCTTATTTGAGGGGCTCAGTCTAGTTTAATCATTTAAACCTGCCCCCTCCCCATCTGGGTTCCTTCCTGTTTTTGGACAGGACCTAACTGCATACATTTGCATGGGGTTCAAATGCTATGAACTACTGCTTTTTTGGCATCTTGAGTCAACAAGTTAAGATAACTGTTGCGCTAGGAAACGACTGTAAATTCATACCTTGGGTGGCTCCTGGGTGTTGGGCGGTGACTCCACAGGGACAGGTGAAGGAGCCTTCTCTTCTACCTCCTCCAGAACCTTTTCATCTTCAGCCTTCATCTCCTCTATTTTGGGCTCTGGTTCAGGCTCTGGCTCAGGCTCTGGAGCTGGTTCCTCCATGGGCTCCTCTACGCCATTGCTGCAGAGCACAAAGCAACAATGTCTTTTTATTTCTATAAATTACCAAATGTACAAGGAGAATAGCTCAATGAAAATCAACTGAAAAACGTACATGTTATTATCCATGTAGTATCTCTTAATGTAATCAACATACGTGACAGGGTGTGGTTCATAGTAGCTGGAACTGTTGGGGCTGTCTTGAAGTGTCTCAGGAGAGGGCTGCCTCTCTTCTGGCTCCTCTTCAACTTCCTCCTCAGATTCTAAAAAGAACAACCCACATTGTAGCCACATGCTCAAGGGACAGGCACAAGAGAAAATAATCTAAATCAGATTGTGTATTTATTATAAGCACCTTACCCTCATCAAGCTCAGCCTCTGAGTCACCAAAAACCTCATCTTCGTAACGGAAGATGTCATTGTGGACGTAGAACTTGTTTGCCACAGAACCCTAAAAAGACAAAATGGGTCATGCAAGACGAACAAATAATACTTTTGCCACATCGTGGTCCACTATTCATTAAACACTGACTGTTGACATAAAATTAAACCAATCAAAGTCAACATACTAGATAAGCAGTTTTTTTGTACTTACTTCAGGGGCCAGCACAAAAGTTTGCATGAATTTTCTCATAGGTTGGCCGTTGTTGGACAGCTCTCCAAGGACTTGCACAACCACTCCATCACTCAGTGTGGCATGGGCATCCACGTGTCTGATCTTTGTGTGGCATTCACTGAACTGCAGAGACATGACCTTCTTATGGATTTCCTAAATGAAAAATACAAAAGTAAAATAATTAATTCAAAATTCATATGCCACTGTTGTCAATAGTGTTTGTGCCAAAGACCGGGTCATCATTAAGAGTTTAAATTAATCTTTTTCTTCTACAAAATAATATGCATTAGTGAGTAACTGAATCAATGGTTCATGCAAACATGAGCTCCTATCTACCCTGCAAGATATCCGTTAAGATGCTTAGTGGTAGGTTAGGGACACTGTAGGATGCTAGCCTTTTATTAGGCGTTACCTTGTCCAACTACTACAGCATCAGCGACGCAGCGGCAGAGTTATGGAGAATGAGGGGACCATCAAATATCCACACCTTTCAGCTTGTACTTGTAACACCTACCGCTTGCCCGTATACTGCTTCAGCCAGCTTTCCATTAGCATCAAGTCCTCCGTGAACATAAGAGGAATTCCTTCCATAGAACCTAATGATACAACAGGTCCGTCAAATGGGTTGCAAATAAGACTTCACTAATTACTCCTAGTCAATGCTAACATTAAAGTAAAGGTACCTGTGGAGGAAGTCTGGTGCCTTATTTAACAATGTGTAATACTGCCTCACAAACTCCCGCCCTACAAGCAGGGGACTTGGCTTCTCCATCACCATTTCTTTGGTAAACAATAATAAGTGCTGAAAAAGAATAACGAGCAATGATTTAGTCCAGGTGATAACAAAATCAAAAAAAAGACCCCCCATGAAATATGTCAAATGAATATAAAGTTAATTTGGTCCTTTCATCATTTTATTTATATAAATCAGATCCTGCATCATACGTTACGTGCATTGGATTCTACCCTACCTGACTGAAAAACTTTGAATTATACAACACATAAAAATCTAATTTGAGGTATTAAAGTTGATAATCCCATGGGATGTTGACAGTTATTTTGTAATTGAGGTAAATTAGGGAGGGAACAAAAAAAAAAAAAAAAAAAAACTTTTCTTGATGGTGAATTACAAAAAAAAGAAAAAAAAAAAAGAAGCTTAGTTTCTTTCTTTGTCAATTTTATCTAGTCCTCAGTACCAGACAGCTTCCTGCCATCGAGTTTATCAATAGGGACAAACAACTGTATAGACAGATGCTAGGAATGGTGGAGGACAAGTTAAAAGTACAAAATGGCTTAATACATGCACTTCAAATATGTTTAGTTTCACTTATAAGTTTGTCCGACTTTTTTGATAATGGTGGCCCACAGAGAGGAATAATTTGCCCCCACCCTATGTATGCATGGACTGAAAAACTGACCACAAAGAAATAAAAATAAAAAACGCTTTAAAAAAAAAACATGATTAAATAATATTAGGATTGTCTTTCTGGTGTCGCCTGTTTTTGATTATTGCATTAGTGTAGTCCTTATTTTTTTTATACGTGTGATTTTAGAACTTTATTTACAGTCTGTCCCATGTTCTTCTGAGCAGTATATTGGGAGATACTAGTTAGCCTACATTATAAAAAGGACACGTCCATAAATTGTTCATTTGTTAACAGTATGGTATTTTCCCCGAGTAGTTCGGAAAGCATTACTTCCGTCTAATCGATACAGAACTGTACCATCTGCAAACGGATCAATATCAGCAGTCGCCTCAATGCTGACATTAAAAGGCTAACATTAGCCCGGCTAACAGAGACAAAAAAACGAAGTAGGCTAGGATGTTGACAGCAAATACCGGCAAGATCGTGTAGGCTAACAAATGCTAGTTAGTGCTAGCTAACTTGTGGCGTCGTTCTTTTTCCTAACGTACAGGCAGTTACGTTATGCTGTAGAAACACCATTACATGTCAGTTAACGCGAAGAGTTGCTACGCTAACTGCTTTCACACGATCTCACTTTAGAGCAATTTATTTACTCACGTTGGATTTACTTTACGGTTATTCAAACTGGGCAAACTACCGGGTCAGAATTAGCTTAGCTCGAACCCTAGCATTGCACAATTGTGTTTCAGTCGAAAGGCCCAACAATAGGAGCACCTATCCAGTTCGCATTAAATGAGTCACAAATATCAAACATCTTATACAATTATAGATCGCCAACACTCGATATAAACGACGTAATGCTTTTACTGTGGCGAAATATCATGTTAGCAGGGTAGGCTAACTCAAATGAAACAAAGGAACAGTGGATCACAAATTTGCTGAACATTCATAACTGGTGTTTTTTCATCTTAATCTGGCACATACTTGTCGACAACTTTTACTAATTAGAAGAGTTGCATAAAATGACTTGCTAAAACGTGCTAACTGTCTTGCAGTTACGAACTGGAGAAAAAAAAACATTGCACATTGAGCACAGCGGCTAACGTTAGCAAGTAGCGTTAGCTTAGCTAACTGTCCTGACGTCTCTAACTATCGTTAGCTAGGAAGGTAGCTTAACTTACCTTGTGAAAGACCTATCTAAATGGATAGAATATTTTGAAATAAATAAGTACGAATATTAACGTAACCAATAGCTGTTCTGAAATACAACGTATTCCAGCTGTAAATTCCGGTATTTCACACGCTCCACGGCTGAGGCGTTATGATAAGAGATTGGATATTTAAAGTGATAGTTTCGATTTATTGTTTTACCCCTGCAATCTGGGGCAGGGAACCCCCATCACAATGGGTTAGCCAATAGAATGTTTACACTGGAAAACATAAATTATGACGTAAACAATCAAGAGGGGGGATTTTCGAATTTTTTTCTTTTTCTCCAAAAACTATTTACAGTTATTATAGGCATTTTCTTTGCAGGACTCCTCCCGCACTCAATTATACAGCCTTTTGTGAGACATTCATATTTTTGAGCCACTGGCTGATGATATAGTATTGAAAAGCAACCAAACCATTGGTTTTAGCTACCCCCCCCCCCCTACAGGGTAGACATACACACTGGCAAAACATCTCTTTAGTATGGTTTGGTCTTGGCACACTGAAAGGCAATACTTCATATTGACCTACATGTAGTGGGGTGAGGGGTGAAGGACTTCACATCAACAGCTGGAGAGCCCTTTGGAAGAGTGTAGCCATCTTCCAATTGCTTGAAGTCCCATAGTTCAGATGAAAGTAATCTTTAGTGAGCCATTCACAAGACTTTAGACCTGGATTGGTCAAAGGTCTTTTTAAATTAGCATGGAATCTGTATACCAGCGCTGCCCTTTATTTGTGAAAAAAATAAACAAAAGCTTGTCATCATTAGTCATTAGTAAATTACTGAATAATAATAACCTAATAAAGTTCTAGGCTAATGTCTAAATATCATGGTGAGGTGACCCAATATCCCCCAGTATATTTTTGGAAGACAAGTAGGCCTAGTACAGGAAGTAACGTGTCGGCTTGACCAACGGCGTCAAACCTTGACACCGAGCACCATCAAGCGGTCAAATAGGGTTTGACTTTTTTATTAGACGAATTCAAAGATATAACCTAACTCATTCACCAAACAAAATGCACCCTCAATCCATAAGAACAAGAAAACCCATACAATAAACATTTATTCTTACACTTTTTGAGTTGATGAAAAACGAGAGCAATAGACCACAGTATAGATTGGTCTTTAGAAATGTCACTCACTCAGCAAATGTTCACCCGCCCCCCCAAATCCAGATCAGTGTATTTACCAAGTGATGTGCTCCCATAGCAACCCACGTTTCAAACACAAAGTTATGTAAGAAAAAATTGTGTAGGCCTACCCATAAATGAGGCCTATCCAAACTCCTACTTCCTCACACCATTTTATTTCGTTTGTGCTAGGATTATATGATTATTGGCAGTATAAATGCATTTTATTCCAAAATGCAACAACCAAATCGGTTACTCGCAACTCATAAATCATCATATGTATACATAGTTTCTATGTAGGCTATATGAAATATGTAGAAAACGGTAAAGCTTTTCTTAAATACGTGTTAGCGTGTGAATAGAGTGGTTTTCCAGAGGTGCCTGCCATAGTGTCTGTGACGCCATGACTTCCAATGTAATCTGATTCTTTAACAAATGAGAATGTGAGATTTTGGGGGAACAGCTAAGGAACAAGATGGCTGGTCCGGGACAAGAAAAGCGTTTTACTTATTTTCCATAAACAAGACGTTTAGATGGAGTCGTCAACTCTAAGTGTTTAACTTGGACAATAATGGGTGCCGCTATTTTACATTTATAGGTAGGTCTGGTAATTTAACGCAAATGCGTAATCTTATGTAGGCTATACAAACGTATATATTGCGAGATTGCTTTTCTCTCAAGAAATGTTATTTTACTTGTTTCAGACGGAAACAATGTAACCAAACATATTTAAACTATGTAAAAGTACTATTAACATATCCTCAGATACTACTAACTTTCACTAACTAAAACTGTTAGTGATTTATTTGCCCGATGGGTGCGTAATGTTCTAGGCTTAAGTGTGCTGATCTAAACCGCAGCCTATTTGAGCATTTATATAGTATTTGACATTAAGATTTTGTAGCCTTGCCGTACTAGACAAGGCATTGAACACACTCAACAATGAGCTCGACGCGAGTCAGATCGCAGCAACCGCAGAACCAAACTGGCAAACACCCCACGGGCGCAACTAGTGGGTCCCTGCCACACAGGTTCGAATCAAGCGAGGGGATTGAAATGGAAAATATTCAACACCAGGACTTGGGTCTTGGCGGAGTCATATGCACCCCATCTCCACCCTCGAGACAAGCGTGGAGTCGAGATAACCCGGGTTTCGAACCTGAAGACGAAATAATGGAGGCTGACTGGCCTCCAGCGAGTCCTGGGCGGAGGTCAGTTTCCACAGCCTCCAGCAGCAGTTGTAGCAGCGGCCTGGGCAGCTACACCGGCGGGGAGAGCAGTACCCACACCCACCGTGGAGGACTTTATCCCACCCCGACAGTCGATGCTCAGCAGCAAGACAGACTTGAGCACAGGACCTGTGTAAAACAGATACTCCAAAAAATCAGAAGTTAGTGACACTGTATATTCTAAGCAGACCTAAAAGTACACTCCCCAATTGTGTTATGGTGCCACCAGAACCACAAGTTTCCTTCCTTAATTTTGTTTGGGTATAGAGGGAGGGGTAGAGAAAATATAAGCCTATAAGCTCTGTAGGGGAGGAGTAGAGAGGAATGCAAGACATTCAAACCAAAACAACAACATTTTTGGGGTAACACATACTAATGATTGTAGTTTTAAACAGACTGCAGCACTGCAATCATGCTTTCCACAATATAGGGATTATTTACAACTGCAATACTACACCTTCATACTACAGTCTTTCTATAATTACAATTTTTTTTTAAAAGTTTTATAAATGATGCTGCTAATAAATTGTTGGTTTTTCTGTAGTTCTGTGGGGCACAGAGCTCATGGAAGACAGTGACAGCAGTCGAGAGAGGTACCTGAGAAACATATTGAGGGAGATGTTGACCTACATCACGTTCCTGGCCACCGTCTGCATCTGTGAGTAAACAGTGGGTAGTCTGGAAAGGCACATATTATAGCCTTTATGATGTCTTGTGCCTTACGTAAATCTGCTTTAGTTTAGTTAGAATTAATATTGAGGTAAGAAAGGTACGGAGTTGAATGTTTAACAAAAACTCAGTATACTGTAAAACTTAGGGTTATATTGTCTGAGTAACAAGAAAAGGTGATGATATGATATAAAAGCCAAGAACACTTAGGCATCAAGAAAGTTCTCTAAAAAGAAGTACTGCAACGGCATGTCTCATTTCTATCATTTGTAAATTAAATTTTCCTACTGCCTTATGTTTTTCATGGCAAAAAAACAAAAAATCTGTTCTTTGTGAAGAAAGTGTTTCTGCTTTGTTACTTGTTGTATAAAAATGAACACCAGATTGAGGTATGACAAAAGACACGATGATGAGACCAATCTTGCAATGTTATGTAATGTTAATGGTAATGGTGAAGTTTCTCTACCCTCCTTTGGCAGAACTGGGCCAAAATGAGGTTTTGGGTGGACCAGGAAATGATTTCCTGGCAGACTGGATCAGGGAATGTTTTTGGCCATGCAGAGGCAGAAATACATTTCTCGCTCAAGGCAGTATTCTGCAGAAAATGTCACATTTAGTTTCTTCAATTATTTACAAATCAAAGCATGACAGTTGATATCAAGAATGTGCACAGATTGCATCTGTTCCCATTTTGACAACGAGCATCTTAACAGGTCAAGGTTTATGTGTGGTAGGCCTTGATTTGGTAGCCGGTGCTAATAGGAGTTCTTTCCACGTGAACAATGCTTGTTGGACCTCAGAGGAAGAGGAACAACACTATGTAGATATAACCCAACGTATGCACTTGTCTTGTCATACTGTTATGGGCTACTAGTGTTTATGTGATATTTTCTACAGTAACCTATGGGATGGTGAGTACCAACATGTACTACTACACCAAAGTCATGTCTCAGCTCTTCCTGGACACACCGCTTTCTGCTGGGGACCCTTCCACGTTCAGAAGCCTTTCCACTATGGAGGACTTCTGGAAGGTAAAAGTTGTTACATTTTTTGATGCTACAACGTGATGCCTCTTCTTGAGATTAATCCTAAATATCTCTTATAGTTTACAGAAGGACCTTTTCTCAATAGCATGTATTGGGAGGTGTGGTACAACAACAAGAGTCTGCCAGAGAATCAGAGTCTCATCTACTATGAGAATCTCCTTCTTGGGGTGCCACGCCTCCGGCAGGTCAAGGTTCATAATGAGTCCTGCTCTGTCCATGAAGACCTCAGAGATGAGGTTCAAGACTGCTACAACATGTACACCGCCAGCAATGAGGACACTGCCTCCTTTGGGCCCAAGAATGGAACTGCGTATGTTCACCTACTAAAACTGTTCCACAATATAGCGATAGATGTGAAAATCCTCGCCAATATATGAATTACCAATACTAATAGAGATTTTAAACTTCAAAATCATTATTGTTGTTTGGACCTTAGGTGGGTATACACACCAGAGAATAAGCTAAATGGGAGCACTTATTGGGGTCAAGTGTCCAGATATGGTGGTGGCGGCTACTATCAAGACCTGTCCCGCACAAGAGAGGACTCAGCTATTCAGGTGCAGTTTCTCAAAGACCACCTGTGGCTGGACCGGGGAACCAGAGCCGTGTTCCTTGACTTCTCTGTCTACAACAGTAACATCAACCTCTTTTGCATTGCCAGGTAGGAATTAGTATTTGAAGTTATAGCAAAGTTATGAACAGTGCTTCAGCTGTTAAATTACTGTGTTCAAATGAAAACGTTAGCTGTTACTAATCTGTGCTAAATTAAGTAGTACTTGTATAGCACAATTAAACATAGTAGGAGGGTTAAGATCTTTTCTTTTGAGTGATGCTTTAACACACCGCTATACCGGTATCTATGTGTGTTACAGATTGTTGGTGGAGTTTCCAGCGACTGGTGGAGTAGTGACTTCCTGGCAGTTTCAAACAGTACGCCTGATACGATATATGTCTAGCTGGGACTACTTTGTGGGCGTGTGTGAGGTGGCGTTCTGTATCTTCATCCTGTACTACATGGTGGAAGAGGTTCTGGAGATTCACATCCATCGTCTGCATTACTTCAAGAGTCCATGGAACTGTCTAGATGTTCTCATTGTTGTGGTGCGTAGCTATTTTTAAGTAGCTTAATAGTTGAGTAACTGTATTCAGATATATAAAAATATAGATATAATTTTTGTTGTTCTTCTCATTTTTAGTTGAGTGTTATTGCCATCATAATGAACATCACCAGAACGTCCATGGTTAGCAACCGTCTCAAAGGGCTATTGGAGAACCACAGTGCACACCCCTGTTTTGAGCCTTTAGCCAACCTTCAGGTCCAGTTCAACAATGTGGCTGCAGTCCTTGTCTTCTTTGCTTGGATCAAGGTAAGATTGCTTGGTGCTGTAGTCACTTCTTTTTTCTTTTATTTTCTTTTTTTAGAACTATACTATACTATATTTGTTGTATGAAAAAATGTAAACAAACAAAAATGTAAAGCATTGTTATGAAATGTAACGAGAAACACACACACTCACATCTTCCACCTCCAATTTAGGGTGTCAACTGAAAACCTATTTCATAAACCTAGTAAATCCATTTAGTAAAATGACAACAATAATAAAAAGAAAAGAAAAAGAAAAAAAACTAGTTAGTTTAGTACATATAGTGTGATAATGGATACCAGGGGACCTTTATACAACTCCACGTACGTAGCCACAAAAAACCTTACGTACGGAGAATATAGGAAAGTGCGTACACCAAAAAATATTAAGATTTACGAAACCTTATATGTGTACTTCTCCATGTAAAGTGTGCTTTATAAATCACAATCAACCGCAAGGTTACAAGAAGCGCTTCTAATCATACCCTGTTAACACCCACATTTGTCTATAAATAATCAATGAACGGCCCCAAATGAATATAAAATATACCTACTTACACTTGAGTTCACAAAGAGGATGACAACAGCAGAGCGGAAACCAGGAAGAAGCTTGGTCAACCTTCATATCAGGAATATATTTTCTAACAGCAAAACGTCACAGCAGCTGTCAATGTTGTGACGTTTGGAGTTGAATTCTCTCTGAAATAGCTTTTATATTTAAGTTGATAAGTAAAGTTTTATCCGATATCAAAGTATCAAAGAAAATATCAAAAATAATCCAAAAGTGTCACACACACATAAACTTTAGAAGACATTATTCTAATGTCTTCACTAAGACCCAGTGAAGGCGATTGCAGGGGATGCTGCGGTCTAACACAGCGAGGAGAGGTCTGTGCTCTATATCTCAATATTTTTATATCTCGATGATCGTGTCCGATAAATGTGTGATATTTTCTGTAATAGGCTACATGCTTATATGTCATTATAATATGTGATCAATGAACCTGCCAGAAAAGAATTGAGTAAAAACCTAAATAAAAATGGATCTGTGCAGAATTGCATTATTAATCATTGATTATCTTACACGCACGTAATTGCTTGACCTAGCGTGTCATTTCTGCATCCATAATCTATGTACGCATGGGTCAAAGTTTCTGTTGAGATGGGGAAACTTTGCAAGTTTGGTTTGTTTTCAGTATATCCGGGACTTTGCGCAGAAAGCCTACTCAGCCTTTATATTTGAGGCCCCAGGTTTTAATACATGTATGTTTTAATACATGTATGTTTTAATACATACGTTTTAATCCCAATACATGTTCCTGCAATGTATACGTTTGGATATTACCTTGTGTACTCATTTATTAAAGGAATTAGAGGATATTCAGGTTCAGCTACTGAAACCTACAGCATTATTGTATTATCTAGGATTATGTAGGGCTTTGAAATTAAGTTCAACCACGTTTAACACAAATTGAAGACAGGTGTACATGAGATACATGTTTCCTCAGAAATATTTTCAAATATTTGCTGTAGTCACTTCTAAACTATCTTCTAAACTAAAACTCTCAGAAATAAATCCCTTATGATCTGAATGGGTTGTGGTTTTCTCAGCTTTTTAAGTTCATCAACTTCAACAAGACCATGAGCCAGCTGTCCACCACGGTGTCTCGCTGTGCCAAGGACCTTGTGGGCTTTGCCATTATGTTCTTTATAATCTTCCTAGCCTATGCTCAGATGGCATACTTGGTGTTTGGAACCCAGGTCAATGACTTCAGCACCTTCCAAGCCAGCATGTAAGTAGGCAACCAAAAATTATTATAATTATCCTTTCCTGTTTCTTGTTTGATGCGTATTATCTTTTGTCCTATTGAATTATGTGTTTTCCCGTCTAGTTTCACACAGTTCCGGATTATTCTGGGAGACTTTGAGTTCTCTGAGATAGAAGAGGCTAATCCGGTGCTGGGACCTATTTACTTTACCACCTTTGTCTTTTTCATCTTCTTTATTCTCATGGTGGGTTGATGCTACACTAAGTCTCGTGGAGCTTGTATTAGTTGTATATTAATAGATTGTATAATTAATTGGGATAATACATTGTCATTGGTCCTATACTGCCCCTCTTTACACAGTAATTGAGCATGTACTGTATTTTCTCATTTCTTCTTTGTAGAATATGTTCTTGGCTATCATCAATGACACATACTCGGAAGTAAAAGCAGACATGTCTCAGCAGAGGTCTGAGATGGAGATGACTGATCTTATTAAAAAGGTAAATACAATTAAATTCTGCCTTATGAAAATGTGGGATTTATACATTGTCATGACCCCATTAGCTACATGGAGCTCTGTCTTGTCTATCCCTGTTTTGGGGATATCTGTCTGTCTCTCTGCCTGTAGCTAATATAGAAGTGGCATTCATGTCACATGATCATTATATTGTATGATGATATGAGCTGTAGGATACTCACTTTAACCTATAAATGGGTAGTTGACATATGGGGTCGTTCTGGTATTTGTTATTTATTTTTATCCTATAACTGCATGGTTTATTTTAAATTAATAGAAAATGTATAGTCTTTTTATTTTTCTAATAATAGGGATTTTGATCAACTTTTCATCATAACTATCCCTTTAATTTGTCCTGCGGTGTGACATGAATTGTGTAAAAAATAACAATACTACAAATGACATTTACATTTTAATGCTCACACATATATCTGAGGAACTCCTCATTCTACACCATTAAATATTGTACTAAAAAAAGGGATTACAAGCATTTTAAGGAAAACCTTTAACGATGTGTTTGGTGTTTTTCAGAAAAATATGAGTTATAATTGCAATCATTGTGTCGCAGATTTCAAGTCACACCACACACGAAGGTCCCTTTTTAATGTGCCTTGCACGCATTTATCCCACAACGTAAAGATGACAGTCCGTTTGTCAAACACAATACTCAGGCTTCAACACTGCCTGGTTGGTCGTCATCAATAATATAGTAAACCAGGTCTTTGGTCATGCCTGGAGTTCTGCCGCCAGCGTCTCTGCTCTCTGGCGTTCTTCGAGCTCAGTGTTTCAGCTCTGCTAAATAGGGAGACAGGTTAATTGTCTATTAGGAACACCTGCTTCCAATGCCCTGGAGCAGGGGCGGTGTGTTCATTAGGGCGATATGGGCGACGCACTGCCAAACGGGAAAAGGAAGGGATTTTTTCTAACCAATTCTATCACGGCAACAGTCGTTATCAGTGTTCTAAGATAGACGTCTGATCTGCCACTAAATGTCCAATTAGGCTAAAGTCGTGCTTCAAATGGCCCCACCCCTTTTTGGGCGATTTCAGTCAGGTTGAAAATCGCCCAAGAAGTCTCTCATAGACTCTCATGTAAAATATATTTTTTTCAAATATCAGAGCTTTCAATACAATCTCTATGGGTTCCGGGAGGGCTTGCACTTACGCGCTTTCGTCATACGTAACGTAACCATGAACGTAATTAAGAAAAGAGCAGGTAGCACTCACTCACACTCACTCATCGTTGTCCGCTTATCCGAAATCGGGTCGCGGGGGCAGCAGCTCCAGCAGGGGACCCCAAACTTCCCTTTCCCGAGCCACATTAACCAGCTCCGACTTGGGGATTTCACACTGAAGGCGGCACGGCAGACGGCACTGCTTGGACAGCGACTGGTGTAACAGACATGCACCATCTTTCAGAAAAGATAAAGAAACATGAGCTGTCAAAGACCCACATGGATAGCTGTTTGAGATTGTCTGCTTTGGGGAGAGTGAACATTGCCACTCAACTGGATGAGGGATACCGGCTAGCTGTCCATCGCCACAACGAAATTAGGTTGGGAAACTATTGTAAATGTATTACATAGTCAAAATTTCCCAACCTAATTTCGGACAAGTCACACCAGAGGACATTCACCAATTTGATAAAAAAGTACAAACATTTTTAATTATTTATTATATATATTGAAATTCTGTCCTCATACATATAGAAGAGTTTTTTAATTTTATACCTTTTTATTTACAATAGATGCATTTTACATTCTTTATCGCTACTGGACCAAAAATGTAAATGTCACAACAACTACCCAAATAAAAAAGGCAAATATTCTTCATGCCCAATTCAATAGGGATGTAACAAGGCCTTGATGAAGTTGAGACTGAAGAAAACAGCTGTAGATGACATCTCAGACAGCCTGCGTCAGGCCGGGGGCAAACTGAACTTTGACGAACTCCGCCAAGATCTTAAAGGGTGACCAGAAGCTAACATCAAACTATTAAAGGGGCAGTGTGTAAGATCGAGCATCATTGCATGATGTTCTCCTTGTTGTGGTGCGTAGTTATTTTATACTACGTTACACTAAAACAAGTGTTTTAGTGTAACGAGTTTAATATCTGAGCAGAATTAGCATTTAACCAAAAAAAAAGAAAGAAAGAATTTCGAACTGAAAGCTTGTGTGTGGATGAAGCCCATACTCGTGTACATGTGCATACATGCTTACTGCCCATAGAGGGGGACCCTTCTATGCATTGCTCTGCCTCCCAGTGGCCAGATAAAGTATTACACACTACCCCTTTAACTAAAGGTGAGATATGACGTTAAGATTTAAGCTTTAACACTGCATTCATTTCCTGTACATGTGAATTGTTGTGGTTGTTTGTGCTCAGGAAGGGCCACACAGACGCAGAGATCCAGGCCATTTTTGCCAAGTACGATCATGATGGTGACCAAGAGCTGACAGAACACGAGCACCAGCAGATGAGAGACGACCTGGAGAAAGAGAGAGTGAGTGATGATGCCAACGGCTTCTTCCATTTCTTTTTTTATTTCTTTTCATTTTTATGCGAGTTCTTACATTCCGACTAATACAATAACGCAGTGGCCCCTGCCGGCACTGGCAGCACTTGGGGGAGAACACGCACACTTGCAGATGCTCAGTGTGTTTCTGCCCATTACGCTAGGAGGACTTAGATCTGGAGCGCAATTCGCTGACTAGACCCACGAGTGGGCGGAGCTTCCCTCGAACCCAGGACGACTCGGAAGAAGATGACGACGAGGACAGCGGCCACAGCTCTCGTCGCCGTGGCAGCAGCTCGGGGGGCGTGTCTTATGAGGAGTTCCAAGTGTATGGAAGTTACAGTTCTTGATGCTATGTCACGTAATCTGCACTTTGCATGTGACTGAGGCACATGAGGTGCATTCATTCCAACCATTTACGACAGCTGATTTTATTGATTACACACACTCAACTAGAAGTTCTGATCTCTAAAATCAACTAGTATGCTGTTTTTCAGTGATGAAAACAGGTGTACAGGGTTCCCATGCGTCCTGGAAAACCTCGAAAAGTTTACCACTTTTCCAGTTATGGAAAACTCGTGGAAAATGGGAGGAAAAGTTAAATGTCCTGGAAAATCTTATGTTGGCCTGTTATGTCAGCATTCTCCTATTTTCCTTTAGCAGATAATGAACTATTAGGCTATCTATCAGAGCGCTCCAAAAGTGATAAAATTGCCATCTGAAAGGGCTAAGTTATGTTCAGGTGGTCAGGATTATATGAATTTTTAAATAGAAGTTTATGGACGAGAGTATTTTGAATAGGCTTCTCTCGGTTATGTTGTGGAAATGCTGCGAACACACCACCAAGTCATGTCACATGATAGCACAATGTGCTATAGCCATCTTTTAAATCAGACTTCCACAGAGAGGAACATATTAGTGTATGGCACAATCCCTTGTCGTGTAAATTTCTTAATAATTGTAGCTGATTTAGTGATTTATTGAATCAAATAGAAATAGAAAATAAATGTGATAGTAAAACGAAGTAAATCTTTAACAGACATATCTAACCTCAGTAGGACAATGAAGTATTGTCAATAAAAAAGGAAAATCCATTGTATGCTATCATGTTAATATGGCCACAGAACATCCATTTTCTCCCCGGCAGGCTTGTTCGACGCGTGGACAGGATGGAACACTCCATAGGCAGTATAGTATCCAAGATAGATGCTGTGATAGTGAAGCTGGAGGCCATGGAGCGGGCTAAGCTTAAGAGGAGAGACGTTCTGGGCAGGCTGCTGGATGGTGTGATGGAGGTGACTGATAATACAGCAAATGTTTCCTTTGCTATTTGCTATTGACAAATCTCATGAAACCTTGTTTGGAAATTATTTTCATGTTAACTTTTCTTTCCGTCCAAATTTGTTAATTTGCCCACATGTCCTACACTCACCTAAAGGATTATTAGGAACACCATACTAATACTGTGTTTGACCCCCTTTCGCCTTCAGAACTGCCTTA
>JAOEHI010000001.1:2081953-2116882 GCA_025447815.1 Percopsis transmontana | reverse complement strand
GAGCCAATGAAGCGAGGCTAAAATGGGGGTGACATGATCGTATTTCTTTGTCCCGGTCAGCAGCCTTGCAGCTGCATTTTGCACCATCTGGAGTCGCGCGAGCGCTGATTGAGAAAGACCCAAGTACAAAGAATTACAATAATCCAAACGTGAAGTAATAAAAGCATGAATAACCTTCTCCAAATCGTGGAATGACAAAAATGATTTGAGTTTGGAAATTAACCGTAATTGGTAAAAACAATTCTTTACAACAGAATTAATTTGTTTGGTTAAACATAATTCAGAGTCAAGAATGACACCCAGGTTCCTGACCTGAGAGGAAACTGCGGGAAAATGGTTACCCAGTTCCTTGATAAGATTATTTCTCAGTTTTGGTGGGCCAAATACAATTATTTCCGTTTTGTCTTCATTAAGTTGGAGGAAGTTAATCGATAACCATTCCTTGATGTCCCGAATGCAATCCATCAAGGTCTGGAAGGACTCACCAGCTTTCAATGGCAGATACAGCTGTGTATCATCAGCATAACAATGGAATAAAACACTATGCTTCCTAATAATGTCCCCCAGCGGACGCATATATAAGTTAAAAAGAAGCGGACCCAGAATAGAGCCCTGAGGTACTCCACAACAAATAGGAGCAGAAGACGAAGAGAAATTGCCTATCTCCACAGAAAATGACCTGTCTTTAAGATAGGAACTAAACCACTTTAAGGCTGTACCCTTAATACCGAATGAATACTCTAAACGCCTAATGAGAATATTATGGTCTACATTATCAAAGGCAGCTGTAAGATCGAGTAGAATTAATACAGCATTTTTACTAGCATCAACTGCCATTAAAATATCATTGAGTACTTTTAACAAGGCAGACTCTGTGCTATGATGGGCAGTAAAACCTGATTGAAGAGGTTCTAATAACTTGGCTGTATTTAAAAACAAATTCAACTGAGACAACACAACTTTTTCTAAGAGTTTTGATAAAAATGATAACTTAGAGACAGATCATATAATACATTTTGTAGATCTGTCTTCCAAATGGAACATCCAATACTACTATGAAGCTGGAAAACTAAGAGGTCTTTCACATGTAACGCATGCATGGTAATGCTGATCACATGGCATATTCAATTACCCCACTCTAAGAATAGAACTAGGACAGGGCAAAATAAGTCTCTACGGCACTGAGAGAGTACATTTTGTTCTAAAAAAGATAGGGACACGGTTCTTGAAAGGGAAAAATTATCTCAAACTCTCCAATCAACATTTAAACCAATCATTTAAAAACATCATACTGGTCATGAGCCTTAACTCCATTAGTTACATAAGGTTTCTCACAGATTTAGAACACTAGTTACTAACAGATAGTCTAGTGCAAGTACCTTTTAGGCCTACATCCATCTTTAAAGACTTTTCAAGCCCTGTGTCTCTTTGTGTAGATGTTTAATGTTAGGGTTGAGGGCCTGGAGCTTGAAGGTGCAATATCAGTCGGTGGCACTGCAGCTAGCCGGCCACCTGCCACCAGCTGTCCAAGTTCATCCGTGTCTGCTTTCATTCTCAAACTGACGCTACAGTGAAAATCCTCACTAAATAGGTGGATAAAACCTTTGAAACCATTTTTTTTTAATCTCTTAGATGGATATTTGGTCTGCATAAAAAAATGTGTTAGTGCATTCTATTAAGAATATTGTATATTAAGTACACGAGTTTATGAATATATACAGTCAGAACTGGAGAAACACAGTACCTACAGTATTTGTTGAAGACATCAATAGCATTTTTTATGCCCCCCCCCACACACACACACTAAAAGTCCATTACCAACATTATTTTTCTCCCACTAAGCCTTTACTATACTGCTGGTGAAATGTGATTTTCTGCCCTGGTTTTGTTTTGTTTTGAAAGTTGTATCAATGTATGAAACCTATCACAGAACTACACAACATCTTACTAGACTTTGTTGATATTTTTTGGTGCTCAAGGCTTAAAAATGCCCACTGAAATGCTCACCATGTTTTCTCTCTCAATGCGTTGCTGTTCTTTCTGTCTGTTTAATGCAGTGTGATATAGGCGGACAGGAGGTTTGATTGTATGGCTCTTTCCCACCGCACTGCCGGGCCTGGTTGACAGGCGTGTCAACCCTCGAAGTAGCCGCTGGTTCTCGTGGTCTATGCGCCGGACCTCCTCGTTACTGAATGAGTAGTTTTTCCGGCGTCTTCCACCAGTAGGGACCAAGTCATAACCCTGTTGTCTTTCACCGAGAGAGCCTTTTGAAAGAGAACACAATTAAAAGAATATTCCTACCTTTACATGATATGTCGATATGTTGGGGGCAGGATAGTCTAGTGGTCTGGGTGTTGGACTCCCAGCCGTAAGGTCATGGGTTCAAGCCCCAGAGTCGGCCAACCTGTAAGCATCCTTGAGCAAGATGCCTAACCCCCATCTGCTCCATGTAATAGAACAATGTAATTGTAAGTCGCTTTGGATAAAAGCGTCTGCTAAATGCTGTAACTGTAACTGATATATTCTTTGGTTTTAGAGTATTCCAAGAGCCAACACTTGTATACATAGGCTGGTTTTTAATCTACATGATTGTGTGAGTTTATCAGAAAACAACATCATGTATCCTCATTTTAGGTAGATTTTGTCCACTGGTCAAAATTGTTTAACAGACATTATTAGCCCAATACAGTATCAGATACTGTATATATTTCAACAAGGCATGAGTCAAAGTAGAGCATAGATACCACACCATTGACAAACATTTGACAAAGACACACAACTTTCTAACCTTTAACTGAAGGTTGAATACTGAAAAAATGCATGCCCCTACTGTCCTCCTCCCAGTCCCTCTGTGTCACTTTCTCAAGGCCTTTATTAATCATGCTATTGTCCACCTCACCTTTCCTTTCCCTACAGCAGCTTCAGCTGGTCTGTCCACCATCTCATTTCCTTCCACCTTCACATGACTTGGAACCCACATAAATTCCACTCTGTTCCCAAGATGATACAGGCCATCAACACTTAACTCACAAGGTCCGGTCGTGCTCTTGGAGAGCCGTGGCTTATCCTCAATTTACAATTTACAATTAGGTCATATAGCAGACGCTTTTATCCAAAGCGACTTACAATTACATGCTGCTATTACATGGAGCAGATAGGGGTTAGACACATACAGTATAGCACACATATAGTTGGACTTACATTCATCCACAAAGCCCTCTTCTTCCTGTGGAGCGTTTCCGTCAGGGGACGCGGGCTCTGGCGGCGGTTTTTCCTGAGGTGCATCAAGAGTTTCACCTGCAGTCTCCTTCAGCCCAAATCCCTGGGTCAGGTCCAAGGACTGGAGCGGAGTGCTGTCAGGAGTGGAGAGGGGAGTCACATCTGTCACCGTGTCCTCAGACTCTTCTGTAGGGGTCGTGGTTCTCTCTAGACCCTTTGCAGAGCCCACCTTATCCCCCCTCGCACCAGAGGATGAAGTGGGTACGGACATCCTCAATCTTGTGGAGGAGGGGGGCTCCCTGCTGCGGCGGCTCTCGTGCGGGCTTTCACTGCTGCTATCTGTATCCGTCTCATCATCGGCCTCCGATGACGTGGGAGATGGGCTGCGTGGATAGTGCTTCTTCATCAGTTTCTTGGGAGTGCTTGCTCTCAGGACAGAGTACTTGCGACCGGAGCCATCCTCTTCTTCCTCACTCTCATCCTGACTCTGGTGGTAGCCATCTTCATCATCTAGCCCATCGTGCCCAGCTAACAAAGCTAAAAAGGTTTCATTAGATTTTTCACTGGAGTGCACACTAGAAGCGTCCTCAACATCACTGGCATTATGAAGCGCATTATCGGCAGAACAGGTAATAGATGATACACTGGATTTTCTGCTCAGCTTCTCTTCCTGTTTTTCATAACTGTCCTCTTTCTCTTCTGCTCGTTTGGAGCCACTTTCAAGCTCGTCCGGTTTTAAACTCTTTGCAGCATCTAAACACTCCTCGTCAGCCTTTACACTTTTATCCACTGTCTCCACTCCGTCTTTGCCGATGCTGCCATCATCACAGTCACTATCAAAAAATGAGTGATCAACTTCCTCTTTTAGATCCTGAGGGCTGAACATGGCAGGCTACACTTCCATATAAATAAAAATCTGTGAGATAAATTTAAACCGTTAAAATAGTTTACACAACTGCGACACAACAGCCAACCTAATGGTGGTCAGTGAGTGGTCCCTGCCATCTCACACATCTTTTACAACGTTCTGGATGAGGCTAAATAGTGTTATTTCAATCTCAATAAATTCGAAATATATTTTTTAACTAGCCAACAACACTACCGGTAACATTATAAACGAGTGGTCGGGTGACGAAGAAGCGTGTATGTTATCACACATGTAACGTTACTGTATGTTGGTCAAAAGGTAAAAGATTCTCACCTGGGGCAGGGCAGTGCGAATAACAATCACTAATCTCAAAAAAGGTAACAACGTCCGTGTCACTATATTTAATAGATAGACTCTAATAGATTATTAATAGACTTTATCAGTCTATACCTTAACTCTCTAATATAACGTTAGCTAAAGTAGGCAATTTCCTTGACAACGAGCGGTGTTACTATGGAGCGCTTTCTTCTTCTTTTATCTTTACGACAGACTACACGATAAAGTGTACTGCTGCCCCCCACAGGCCGCTCCTCTTCTTCTTAATTTTTGGCAGAGAGGCGATATCAGCACAATGCTGCCCCCAACCATTGTATTATCGAGTTCTTTCTCTATCCGTTTCCTTTTCCAAGAGCTGCTTGCAATCCCTACTGATCAGGAGAGTGATGCCAGCGACCTAAATCAATAAATCATAAAACATACAAAACAAGCTTGTGTCAAATTATGGAGTCCAACTTTGCACACCCTACACCCTAGCATAAAGGGCAGCAGAAAAAAGGAAGTGAACCACCATCATGGATATGAGCCACTGGTTTGTGATCTCGCCCAGTAGTGCTTTGATTGATAATTTAATGTCCAGTTCAACCACCCCTGAGAACAGTTCCCTCCTCTCCTCTACATACCTTCTACAATGAATAATCATGTTTAACTGAGTCCTGTTCCCCACAAGCCTCACAGCACCCATCTGCGTGCTACCCCACTCTCAGAAGCCCGCTCTTCAGTCCACAGTGCCCCAAACCTCAATCTTGTCACCTTGATCCCTGGTCCTCTTTCCATTCTCAGCCTTACCCTTGCCACCTTTAACTGAAGGTTGAATACTGAAAAAATGCATGCCCCTACTGTCCTCCTCCCAGTCCCTCTGTGTCACTTTCTCAAGGCCTTTATTAATCATGCTATTGTCCACCTCACCTTTCCCTACGGCAGCTTCAGCTAGTCTGTCCACCATCTCATTTCCTTCCACCTTCACATGACTTGGAACCCACATAAATTCCACTCTGTTCCCGAGATGATACAGGCCATCAATACTTCCCTCACAAGGTCCGGTCGTGCTCTTGGAGAGCCGTGGCTTATCATCAATTTACAATTAGGTCATATAGCAGACGCTTTTATCCAAAGCGACTTACAATTACATGCTGCTATTACATGAAGCAGATAGGGCTTAGGCATCTTACTGAGCTCGAACCCATGATCTTCAGGCTGGGAGTCACCTAGACCACTAGACTTTCCTATACTGTATGGATCATCAATCTTTTGATACATCGTTGGAAACATCCAATGAGGTTGAAAGTTCTCCTTGGGAACTTTCTGACATCAGAATTTTAGCTCAATTCAATTCAATTTCACATACTGATAAATACCGATTAGGCTACTGCAAAGAATGTAAAGAATATAACATGATGCATTCATTTTATTTCTGATTTATATGAAACCCAAGCATTTTAAAACTAAAAACAATAACGGCCATGATAGATTATTTCGCATTACAATGTGTACAGTTCAATACATTGCAGTTATTACTGTTAAAGTAATGAGCTATATCACCATTTTGAAGAACAAAATGGCTCCAGGATTTGCGTTTAATTTACACATGTAACATACTGTATGTCTGTATACGTCCACAGGACAGTCATATGGTCTTTGGCCTCTGAGGCAAACACAGATTGTAATAGGCTGTTGGATCCCAAAAATCAGGCCCTTTCCAGCCACACCAACCCTGGAGGGGATAACATGCAGACAAAAGTCATTTTGGTAGGTGAACAATTACACTGTGCAAAGATAAAGGCCACATATGCTCATAACAATCGGAGTACCTTGTCTGTGATAACCTGCAAGTCCTCTGCTCCTGTGTAATGTGGATCTAGAATGAGATAGCGAATCTGACCTGTGGTCTCACTCCAGGCAACGCCCAGAATTGTGTGAGCCAAAACGCCTCCGCCTGTAAGACACAACAGTGAATTAGAAAGGTCTGTTACATTGGGATTGTAGAAAGCCTATAAACAATGATGATTTGTGTGTGTGTGTGGGTGTGTGTGTGTGTGTGTGTGTGTGTGTGTGAGAAAAAGTAGCCACATGTGATGCTGTAACCTCTCCAGTTTAATATAACTGGAGAGCCTAGGAAGCACCGTTGAATAGTTTTTAAATTGAGCTTACCAATCATGATGGGAGTTCCTACAGTCAGGAAATGGTTTGCCAGTTCTCTCCCTTTGGATGCCAACTTGGATCCCTGACTAAATAATAAACAGATTTGCGATTAGATAAATGTACCTTTACCTCAACTATCATGCACACAAAATATATTGTTTTCAGGTTCATGAGTACAAACCACACCTCACAAACATGATCTTAGAAGTGACCCCAAGTAGCTGGTCCAGAACAGCCTGAACCTCGATGGATCCGATCCACTGGCGTGATCCTACAAATGATGCCTGTTTGTCTCTGATGTCAACTAAAGCCTGGAACATAAAGGAGACCGGTGACTTTTTGTGTGCCACTGCAACAAAAACAAACAAATACAATTACATAATATCTACATTCTAATCAAATAATTTGACAACCTGCTGAATTTCCTTGTGAGTGGGCACAGGCCGTTCTACGTAGGCTTGCTGTTGGAACCAGGAGCAAATCGTCTGGAGGGAGCGGTAAGCACAGCCCCAACCGTTGTCATCCATGCGGTCCTGCATGTAGTGGTGGTAGCTGTAGATCCCCTGGACCAAATACAACTAACAACACAAATAGGAGAAGAATTCCACGCTATAACCTCAGAGCATTTCCGATTAGCAATTTTAAAAAGATAAAATAAGCAGTTTTTTCCCCTGAAAACAGTGATCTCAGAGTGATTTCAGCGACCTCTGCTACAGTAGATGTGACCAGTGCTATGTAGCTAACAATAGCGCATTCTATACCTATGTACAAAGTTTAAAAACACATACATATTCATTTTTATATACTGTACATCACTTTGTGATATTTGTGATATGTAGTTAGTCTGAATTTGCAAATGTACATATGTCAAAACATGAGTCCCACCTTGCCATTTTCCAGGTTGGGATGGTTGAGAACCAGATGTGGGTTTCTGAGGTAGCCATCCTTGTAGGCTTCATCAGGGAAGCGATAAGCATTGGCTCTTCTGAAATAGGGTCTGTCTTCTGGTAGCTCAAACCGTTGATGCAACTCCTATTAAAATAGAAAAGGTACAATAACCTACATTTTTTTAGGTGAGTGGGTATATAAACTTTTGATTGTTATATTTATTATATTATATGTACTTTACATGACATCAGTAATGTGATTCAAAATATTATCCATTCCTTTGTGACTATTAAGAAGGAATTTCCATACCCTACGGTGTGCTTCCAGTTGACTGTCAGGTACACCTGACGGGAAAACCACAGTCACCAGTGTTTGAGGCTCAGGAAGAAGGAAATGGAGAGGGTGGGGTACTAGCAGAGTTGTTCCTGTAATGTTCTTCAATGCCACTTTCTCCATCTCATTCAGTTGGTTGATGAGCTCCGCCAACAGGCGTTTACAGGCACTGCAACGTCATAGCACATTCTCTTACTCCTCAATTCTTTCTATATGTTGTACATAAAACACACAACATGAATGAGAGCTAAGACCAAACAGGAGGTGCCATATTAAACAGGTTTTTAAAACAAATCAATCTGAATTGTGAGTTATTAAAGTTTAATGAACGATACGCATTCAGATCTGCTGAAGATAGACATACACTCCAATTGTCTCACTACAGTTGGTATAGACAACACAATCCATGGGCAGAGTAGTACGGAGAAAGTGGCACTTCTGGACTGTTCTGATGAGAACAGGAGCTGAGAGGGGGCCTGGCTTTGTTATCTCCATCATCAGGCTAAGGTTTATGACATTCTGTGTGATAAATGTTCATGTACACACAGAAACACACACACACACATCAAATTCTTGCGTAATATCCTCAAACGTAATGTACAGTTAAAATAACTATTTAATGTAAATATGATAAGTTTACTAAAAAAGGTGCCCATTGTTATTAACTAACTAGAGAAAACGCTGTACTTACTGCTGATGTCTTTTTGTTTTTCTTTTTTGCAGATTTCTTGATTGCGGTCTCTTGTTTCTTTGTCCTGAAAAATATTTATTTTGCAATTCAGTTGTGGAAAAAGTAAATATTTACCTTATATTATATTAACTTAACTAAGCAATGAGAACTTACTTTGTCCACTGTGGAATATCTTCACACAGTGTATTTGGCGTTATTTCTTCTGGTGTTACATAAACACCTTTGTTTGGCCAGATTATTATTGGACTTTCACAGACTGTGAGAACAACAGATTCTGATTTCATTTGAAAGCGCAGGTTCTCAAATGTTCTTGAGATTATCTTCTGCACAACTGACACTGAAAAAAAGAAGAGATTAAGCCAGATCAAATGAAGAATTCATGAGGCACCGTTCTAAACTCTAATAGTGTAGAGAAGCATTCGCACCCAATTCTTAATTCCTTCATAATATAAATGGTTTGAAGTGTTTTAAAGTTCATAACATTAATAGCCACGTTTATCCAGTTTGTTATTAACATCATAGGAGGAACCGAAATATCATAACGTATAGGATTTATGAATACTACTTTTGTTTTGTTATTTAACCACAACATTTTGCTTCTCATAGCAATAAGCAGTCAGCAATCAGCAGTAATACTAGCCCCATTCGTCACTTGTACTGGATCCTTGTATCCAAATAAAGTCACGAACGGGGCTACAGTAATACATCGCAAGGGAACTAATGATCCATACCATCTGTACTGTCCAACTGGCATTTGAACTCCAGTCGTCCTCTTACACGCCATAAAATCCCAATCTCGGAGAAATCTGAGCCAATAACATCCTGAGACACAAGACCAAGTCAACTATCAGCAGCTAAAACATATCGTCGGTTTTTAGATATTTATTATTTTAGGTTATGCAAATGAAAACACACAGGTCTTCTTCAGTGGACCAGAATTTCATAGGCTATAGAAAATCGCTAACCAACTCGGCTTGACAGACTCTTTCATATCAATCACAAGACAGTTCTAAATGATCTAGTATACAGCCGATACATATATCTACTTTGAACAGTTTACATTGACTTACCATTGTGGAAATACAGTACAAATGTTATCCTTTAAGGTATCCGTTGATTAGATGTGGGGGCTGACATGTCTGTATGACATGTTCAACGTGGCCCTTTCGCTCAATTCTATTGGACAAAAATAGTCCCGCCCAGGCCCAGATCCGCCTCTTCTACGGGAACTGCTAAGATGTTGCATTCACGTTACCTCGGAAATGGGATAATTCTAGTTCTAAAAACTGCTTTTAAATAATTAATAATATGTAGAGGTTAATATGTAATAATAAAGTTGTGTATATATTTTTATTTACAGACAGATATAGGGAAATTAACAAAAAACATTTTTAGCCTTGGAAAATGATAATAAAAACAAAAAGGAGTGATTTGTAAATTCTACTCACCCTGTATTATATTGGAAACACTAAAACCACACATTATTTGAAGAGAATTTAATAACTTTTTGAAAGTATATACTCATTTCAAATTTGATGAACGCAACACACTCCAAATAAGTTGGGACAGTTCAGGGTTTACCCCTGTGTAACATCACTGTTTCCTTTATTAACACTTACAAGTGTTAGGCACTGAAGGCAGCCGTTTATTAAGTTTAGCAACTAGAATTTCCCCCCATTCTTCTATTATTAATATGCACAATTACAGTATACTGGGCCCTTGTTGTTGATTTTGCTCTTCATAATGCCACACATTTTCATTGGTGACAGGTCGAGACTGCAGGCAGGCCAATCTAGCAGCCGCACTCTCTACTTAGGCCATAGGTCATACAATTGTAATCCGCGAAGAAAAAGACGTCCCTGGAAAAGACGGCATTTGGATGGCAGCATATGTTTATATATATCCTTCTGCATTAATGGTGCCCTCAGAAATGTGAAAGTTACCCATGCCACTGAAACTGACATACTCTTTACCATGACATCAGCTGGCTTTTTGACCTGATGCTGATAACAGTTTGGATGTTTCTTTTCCTCTTGATGGCTTGGACATGACAGTTGTTTTTTCCGAAACCTATTTACAATTTTGGAAAAAACAGCCATCATGTTCTCCAGGCTAAATAGGAAACATACCATCCCAGCTTTCATCATAGTTAGGTCCATAATCCGGTTTCTATGGGGTGTGTCTATGGCAATCCATTTTATTATTTGATAGCTAGAATGGATATATATTGCAGATATCTGTAATTCAATTATTCCTAGTCAAAAAGAACATTTAAGATTTCCACAATGACATTATTCCTATCCACAATGTTCATTTCAGATACAGTATCCACAACGTCATTCTTCCAAGGACAAATTACGTCACATTTACCATTCATGTGTATTGGGTTTTCAATTTCAGATACCCACAATTGCATTACAGATATCCAGAATGAACATTCTGGATATTTAGTTACACTTAATAAGTGTTTAGTTACACTTAATAAGTGTAACTAAAAGAAATGTGATGTTATACAGTGGGGAGCAGAATAGTCTGGTGGTCTAGGTGTTGGACTCCCAGCCGGAAGGTCGTGGGTTCCTAGCCCTAGAGTTGGCCTACCTGTAGGCATCCTTGAGCAAGATGCCTAACCCCTATCTGCTCCATGTAATAACACTATGTATTTGTAAGTCGCTTTGGATAAAAGCGTCTGCTAAGTTACCTAATTGTAATTGTCATTGTCATTGTACAGTGGTAAACACTCAACTTTTTTGGAGGGTGTTGCAGTCATCAGATTTGAAACAAGTGTATAGTATAGCTATACAAAACAATTATAAAACAATAAAATTCACTAGGTAAAACATTAAATATGTGTTATAGTGTTTTCGATGCGGTACAGAGCAACCAGAATTTACAAATCACTGCTTTTTGTTTTTATTAATATTTTCCATACTGTCCCAACTTATTTGGAATTGGGGTTGTAAATTGCGGACCACTTTTATTTATTTTACTTGCATAAATTACATTTCAAATATATACATTTCATTAAATTTTGAGAACTATTTTCGAAAAGGAACAGTTTTATTGGGAGGACTCCAAGGGGGAGGTGGACTGTCTTGAAGGATAGCCTGTATTTGTCTTTCTTCTCTCTGTCTTCTACATTCTCGCTCTTTTCTTGTCTGTTGAGAAATTGCAGTGACAATTGTTACTAAAAATCCCTAATGAGACATACTGCATAATCCTGGTCCAGAGACCATCATTATTAAAACACTTTAATGATTACTGGCAGAGCTAATGGATTGGACTGGAGTCACCTTGATTAGATTAGCTAGGAGGTCTGTTTTTGGCACACTATATTATTGCTATATTATGATTATTGTGTGTATTGCTACTTACTATCCACTTTTCATACATCTCTAAAGCCATCTTATCTCTTTCTTCTTTGTTGTTTCTCTCCTCTTCAGCTTTAATATCTTTTTTGTTACGTTCAATCTTGGCCTTTTCAGTGAGAACACTCTTCTTTTTTTCATCCCTTAGTGGGGAGAAATAAAAACAACTTTTAATTGCTTACTCATATTTTGCAACTAAGTAAGTTGCATACTATGCAACTTTACCACAATTGAGTGCCAACTCAGAGATTTGCATATTTTGTATAAAGTGTGACATATACATTACAACGATTTCTCTGAAGCAGCAGAAAATAGAAAAAAGCAATATATGTAAACTCACCAATTTGACAAAACAGATTGGCTATCTCTCTTTCTTTCCTCCTCCTTCTCTTGATTTTTCTGCTTCAGTTTTTTTTCAACTTCACGTTGTTTTCTGTATTTCTCTTTAAGCACTTCGTCCTGCTCCTTTTTCCATGTTTCAAATACCTGTAGAATTTATAGCATTGTTACTTAACATTACAGCTTTCCAGAGTAATGTATATTACACTATATTAAGCCAAGGCAAAACAAATCAACTAGACCTTTTTAGCAGATTCTCTTTTTTCTTTCTTTTCTTCAAGGGCTTTTTGCTGCTTTCTAATCAGGTCTTCTTTCTCTTTGGATTTTGTTTTAAAGGTTTGCATTTTTATTTCTTTCCAGGCAGCATAGGATGCCATAGCATCATCCTTTTTAGCTTGTTCGTCCTGTTTTTACATAAATAACAGTAAGCATGACATGTTTTGGTTGTACATTCTTTATTGCAATAGTAAATCTGTAATGTCTTCCAGCTTTAAAAAATTATATATTTACCTTTTTCCTTTTTTCTTCTTTCAACATCTCTTCTCTTTTTAATTGCATGGCCTCTCTCAGCTTCACTTTTTTCTTTTTAAGCCATTCCTAATATTGGTAGCGTTATGAGTATGAATTAGTGGGTTGTAATGTGTAAATATATATGTGGACTAAATTATCACAGCACTAGATGTCTGTCACCCTCTATTAACATTTAAAAATTATCATAAATACAGTGCATATCACCTCAGCTTGGGTTTACATGAGATGAGCTATTCTTAGAAAAGGTGGTTTAGGAAAGGTGCTAAGTTTGATCTATATATACAGTAGTGAATACCCCACCCTCCTTCCTTCCCTTTATTAGTGAGTATAAATAGTTTCCTTCCCTAATAGATGTAGTTTAATTACCTAAAAACAAGACATTGATAAGATATCTTACTGACCTGATAAATTGCAGCCCTGAGGGAATCTGCAGCTTCTGGCTGTGATTGTTCTAAAGACACTTTACGGTCCAAGACTTTCAGTGATCCCATATACTTTGCCTCTACCTTTGAGGAGCACACACTCCGGGATCTCTGGGACCTTTTAGTAAGAGAACTGGATGGCCTAGTTTTAACCAAACAAAATGATGGCGACTTTGTGGGTTAGCCATTAAGGTGTAAAAGTCTATTTCCTGACAAAATTTTTCCACCATGTACCTACCTGGTATCAAGGGATTTTTCATTGGAATTACTGAGTCCACCAGAGTCCAGTTGATTTTCTGACTCTTCCTAGGAGAAGAAACATAAACACTAGATGGAATGCAATATTTCCATATGTACAGTACATGCTCTGCCAGGCATATGTATTTATGACTGTCAAATGACTATGGAGGAAGCCAATTATTGGATTATTTTTTGCCAAACGTCAGCGTGAAAATTTTATATTGAGGATAGGAAGCCACAAAGTCTTAGTTTCAACAAAAGTTCAATTCCACTTTAATGTTGTCTGGTGCAGGTTTAGCAAACTATCCATAATGGAATCAAGGACATTTCCTGAAACCTAATAGTAGAGGATGTGTAATGTGAGAGTAAGCATCTTCACCAGAAAATCATAAGCCTGAAGTTAAAAAGACTTACATGGAATTCTTCAAATGATGTGGAGTACTTTCCCTCATGCTCCTTACTTTCATCAGAATTAAGGTTTTCTACATGGATAAATAATTTATGTCAAAACCAAATGCAAAAAAATATCTATGCCAGACAAATTGCTATTCAACATTCCTGTTTGTACCTCTTGTTCCAGAATCAATGGTGGATCTGGTGACTGAGAGTGACTGCTCAATTAAGGATGAAGATTTGCTATGGTCACATGAGACTGGGTGGTCTTCTTTACTCCCCTGTGATAGAGCAAAAACAATCAGTTAGAGAAAGAAGCTTGTTGAGGAAAAACAACAGCAATATTACTCACATGTGGACTAGAGTCTTGTCTTGTTAACCCGTCCGTTGATGAGAGAGTGGTATTATCTGCAGTGTCACAAGACAGTGGAATAGACATAGAATATGTGTTTGTCCTTCTTAGTGGAGATCCAGAGTCTTTCACCTGCTCCTCTGCTGTGTGAAAGTTTAATCCAAGGGTCCTTTGCCTTGGTCTGGGCCTGGGGGGCTCCTTTTCAGCAATGCTATCTGTGACATTGGGGTTTTTAAAAATCAGGAAAATATATCAGCATATTTTTGGTGCAGACATGCCCAGTAAATCTGTTTTTATTTATGCACTTTTGAAACACACCTGTTGAAGGCTTGTGCATCAGGCCAGACCCCGATGATTTTGGAGTAAGGGATTTTCGGCCATCTCCACTACCTGACTTATTTCCCTCTTCACTACTTCCCAGGGTTTCTAACCCATGGTTTTCAGATGGTACAGGCAGAGGTGTATCTATTGGGCTCCCTTCCGATATTTGTTGCGACAAATCGGAGGATTTGGTGTTTTTAAGACTGGTGGAACGTTGTGATTGAAATGAATTGTTCTGGCTGGGACCACTTTGGATTGGAGAGTACGGTTGTTCACTGTCACCTAAATCTGATGATGCTATATGTTGTGAGGGTAAACTGATTCTTTTGGTTTTCAAGAATGAGACTCTCTTTGGTCTACTACTTGAAACTTCGTCATCTGAAAGCTCAAAGTCATTGACTGTGGCTTTATTTCTCCCAGCTTTAAATGCTTCTGTCTTCTTTTTTCTTGATCTGAGAAGTTCATTGAGAAAATCTGTAAAATAATTATTAAATAAAGAAATTATTATTCTGGTAAATCAACAGGAAAAACAAACTACTGTATGTTCAGTTATATACTGTATCTGTGTTAATACTAGCACGATTTATTTTTGTCTTACCCTAGCCCCATTAACCCAGTAGAGGGAGTTATAAATCATATTATAGAGGTCATCCCATATTCTGTGCACCTGTTCTAGAAGTAGCAGGAAAACATAGTATGGGCACTAGCTGGATTTTGAGATGGACTATGGCAAAAGGACATGCTTTGCTATGCTATCCACTGAAAAGCATGGGTTTCTAGACTAACCTACATGGCTTGATTAATAGCTCTTCATTAACTATTACATACAGCCATGGAAAAAATTAAGAGACCACTGCCCATTTATAAAAATATAATATCTATACAATTACATATATATTTATATATTTTGAAATTATTTAATATATACTTAAATAAATAAATGTATATTTGTATTATTATATTTACAAGAATATGCAGTGGTCTCTTATTTTTTCCATGGCTGTATTTAGTAATTCGCCTACTAACGTTACTACTGTACGTTAGCCTATAGCCAAATTGTAGACACTGGTTAGATGCGCGATCTTACCATCCTCATCATCATTGAAGTCATCCATAAACGAGTAACGATCAGTCTTAGTTTTACTGAGTTTACTTGCTCTGGCAGAGACAGCAGTTTCTAGTTCATCCTTCAATGACAGTGATAAAGGAAAATATGATACCACGGCAGCATATAGGCAGATAGTATTTAGCAGCATTATTTGATGTCTAATTCGAATGCATGCAACAATCACTGTCTGCAACAATGGTTAGCTTTTCCAGGCTAATTTAACCTTTACCTGAAAAGTTGTTCTTCTTGACACCTTCGGGCTTTTAGTATAAGCCAGTGTCTGAAACTCCGCATCTATCATTCTAAACAGGACCTCAAGCAATGGGAGACGCCGTAGGCTTGCTTTAACATTAAAGTTAGCTTTAGCTAATGTTGTTGACTGTAACTTGGGGCAACCAGGGTTGGGGGGTTATCTTCCGGGTTGAACAATGGGCATGCGCTTTAATGGTTTGAGAAAACACATGCATGTCGATGCATAGACATTAGAATATTGATTGTAATGTATGTGTCAATGAATGTACAGTTATATGGATGAATGAGTACTGTAATTATCGCTATGTTATTATATAGCTATGTTATTAAAGTACATTCGGTTGTGTAGTAGACCTAACGGATTAGGCCTACATGTAATCGGGATTGATAATCAGATTACAAAAAATAAATAGGTTAACTATAATCATACCAGATTACATTTAAAAAAATGTGTCATTAGATAATAGTTACATTGTCAAGGATTACCTGATTACATTTTAGATAACGTCTTCAAAATATGGCAAATTTTAAATTATTAAACTTTTTAAAATGCTATTAAATGAAAAGCAGATCTGACATAGGTCCGACAGGATTTCTTAGACAGGTGCTCCACTAAGGCAACGCCTTTACCCCCCAGAGGAACCACTTGACAGATGAACATTTTGAACAATTGCTCCCCTTGGGTTATGATAGCAAACTCCTCCCTGTGGCCTTTGATTAAAAAACATGGGTTAAAACTTAAACAAAATAAACATTATAGTAGGCTACACCTGTAGACGTTTATGCCATCATGTTTTTGTAAGGGTAATTTTGATTTGACCAATTCTATCCTAATTGACAAATATGTTCTATTGTATATCAAGTTACTCCTCTCAGACTGCCAGTTTTGTTCATTGTGTTAATATTGCTAATATTGTTTTTTAATGATGATTTATGGATAGCCTCATTTGTATTCATTTTGAGTAAATCCTCCTCTTGCGTTACAAGAACAAAGTCCTCCATGTGGCCTTTATTAAACAAACAGCAGCAACAATAATTTGCACAAAAGAAACAGCACCCCACATGTAGATTTTGCCAGTACTGTTTTTGTAAGGGTAATTTGATTTGACCAAATGCTAAATATGCAAAATGCATTGAAAATGTTTTGAGATGTTTAAAGAGGAAAAAAATATATTTGTGGAACTCAAATGTTTGTGGCTAAGTATTAACCACTAGGCTAACCTGCCCCTTTATCTACTGTATGTGCTTGTGGTTTTAGGACTGATTGAGGCTATCACTATGAATCTTATTATAAATTATAGGCTATAACATCAGTGTCAGTGTCCATGTCAACCATGTTATCAAATATCTAAATAACATATAACATTCTGATCTTTCCTTTTTTTTTACAAATATAGTATACAGCATGCACACATATTGAACTGTACTAATTGCTATGCAATTTGCTTTGGGGCAATGCATGCCAGCCATACATGCTGAACAGACATGGGAGGTTTTCAGTTCAGCAATATACAGTACACATATAATCACACCTTGACCTCAAGAAGCACATCTTAACAATCTGAACCCATAATCACCATCAGCCTTTAAGCAGGGACTTTTCAACACATTCAGCACTCTAGGTTTGCTTCAGTATATGTTTAGTATGTTGAGCTTGATTCAGTGTGGGCCATCTGTGCTGCACAAACTGGTGTTCAATTACAGGAGACATATAGAAACCTATAAGATACACATTTATTAGTATGTTTATGTGAAGTGTTTTGAGTTCCAATTTGCAGTAAAATGTGACCAAATAATAGGACACAATATAATAGGACACAATTGCAATGGTCTCCAATGGTTTGCTTTATTCTTTGCAAAGAAGGTTCTCATCTGTTGACACCTTCGTGGTTGCTTGTGCAATAGTACCAGTAACCTTTCAAGTTAAGCTTGCAAGCAATAGAACATCATGAAGGTCTACCATAACATTTTCCATTACAACAGTTGGCTAAGCCACCGAAAAGAAATGTATAGTGTTACAGTTATATAGACAGTCCCATACTCGGATTAACATTTGGACCCCGGTGTTGCTAAAACTCATGAGGCTGATCCATATCGCTGAATCAATGACTGGGAGGACGGTCCAATCGTCTCTGGGCGTGGCCGTGACACCTCTTGAGTTACAAATTCTTACAGTTGCTACACTTTCTGGGATTTGGTCATTTGTAGGCATTTAGTCTACGTATGCCTCCTTCTGTTGTTCGCAGTGACAAAAGTCTTGTCTATTATGTAAACCCCAAAATGGATTTTTGTATCTTTAAAATGTTCTGATATGTGGTAATCACGTCATTAAAGAATGATGAATGAGTGAATAATTCAAACAATTAAAGGTAAAAGAACATAATGAAAAAAGTAATTCAGGAGACCTTCACCTGGATCAATAAACGG
This sequence comes from Percopsis transmontana, assembly GCA_025447815.1. Lineage (NCBI taxonomy): Eukaryota > Metazoa > Chordata > Actinopteri > Percopsiformes > Percopsidae > Percopsis > Percopsis transmontana. The sequence continues at coordinate 2,098,655 of JAOEHI010000001.1, read as the reverse complement.
GGCTAAATGCAAACGCTTTGATAAATAGCCTAATGGGTTGATCATTATTGCATTTCCTTAATCAGTGGAAACAGCGGTGGCGTTGAAATTGACGTTGATGTAGCCTACTGTATGTAGGCCTATAGCCTGCATTTCCCACAATGTACAAAATCTGCTACAGAGTCTTTTCAAATTCATGACAAAATGTTCTATCTTGGGATCCAGTCTTGAGCCCTATCTACTCTAACGGTCCACTGCACGCACGAAGTCGCCTGAAAATAATTTCACATTCTGCAGCTGATAGGTTGTCAGGCTATACCAACCTACTTGCGCTTGGATTGGCCCAGTGTTTTTTGCTCCTGTCTTTCATTGGCTTTTGGTAATGGTCGTTGTCGTTCACAGTCATCATTTGCCCATGTTGCCTAATTTACAGTGAATATTGTAGGCTACAGTATGTGTTTAGCTGGTAGTGATCATTTGTATCACTGGGTTCGTGGAGGAAGGTATACAGGACAGCGAATTAGTTCAGTCATAAAGCTGTGGAGGAATGATGGAATTTCTCCCAGAAAGCGCAGATGCTCGACCAGGATTACCCACCTTAGAAGACAGAACATAGAATTGGGTCGTAGAATAAAGCATTAAAATGTTTTGCGCAAAACTGAAAGAACTGAAAATATCTGGAGAGTGTCCCTTCTCCGCCATCGTCAAAAATAACGAGCCCGGAGACTTTGAGTGCTCAACTGACGTCGCGGATATATTGCCTATTTCTAGAGATGTGCATGGAGAAATATCTGAAGATCTACCTCGACAGAAAAGCAACAGATCGAAAGTTACTATTCATACGCTTGGCCAGAGCATCCGAAAATTGGCATGTCCTGAGGTTGGTTTCAGTAATATGTTTTGTATTTGCCATTATTATATAACATTGCACATGCATTACAGAAATATGTAAAACATAAAAATAAAAACATAAAAATCATTTTAAAAAATAGCCTAAAAAATAGCCACTGGCTATCGTTTCATAGCCTATTATGAAACGATAGGCTACTTTGGAAGGGTTTTAATGTCACCGTTTTGTCCCTGTAAACCCTGTTAATTTAATTTTTGTTAGCTCAACGGTGAAAATGGTTGCCTTTTCTTATTGGAAGCTGGCCTTTAATTATCTGTACACTTTGTTTAACAGTTTCAAAGACTAGAAACTTCCCTTCACAGAATAATTGGTCCATCATTACATAGCAACTATGAAAGGTGAGGAAAATGAAAACGGAAATTGTATTTATGTTAGAATATTTATAATTGCACCTAACATGAGTGTGAAATTTATGTATTTGCAGCCCAACAATGTGCCATGCAGACTATCAAAGTTGCATTGATAAATCAGAGCATTTACAAGGTCTCATGGAGATCTACTCAAGCACAACGGGTAATGTCAAGTCAAGATAATAAGCATTTAAAGCCATTTCAAAATGTACATTTGACCACATTGCTTCATTTTTTTCTCTTCACATAATCAACAGGAACCAAAATGGATGCTTTAAAATTCGCCCTTGGTGAAGAGCTCTTCAAGATGTGTTATGAGGAAGATGCACATATTTTGAGGGTGGTCGGGGGGGCTCTTCAAGACTTCCTCAACAGTTTCAACGTCCTGTTGAAACAGAGCAGCTCGCTGCCATATCCAGGCAGAGGGGATTGTGTAAACGAGCCGTCTGTGCTATGCTTAGACAGGGATCCTGGCCTGTTTACTGTCTATTACTTCAACCCACAACCAACCACTGAGCTCTTCTTCCCTGGAGTTATCAAAGCTGCTGCACGTTTATTGTATAATACCACCGTTGATGTGTTGATGGACCCCCCTGGTGCCAAGGACAGCATCTTACAGTCCAGCCCCCAGCCCAGCCTACTCTACACAGTTGTAGTGAGGGACACAAAGAGTCAGAGCCCTAGTCCTCTCCGGGCCACTTCAGCTGGAACTCTTCCTACCTCTCTGTTTTCCACTACTTTCCCTTTCCATTTGCTCCTGGACCAGGACCTGGTCCTGGTGCAAATAGGGCATGGGCTCAGGAAGAGGTTGAGCAGAAAAGATGGACTGAGACGGCCCTCCACATTCCAAGAACACTTCTGTATAGTCTCTCCCCAGATTAAATGTACCTTCCAAGGTATTCTGACCATGCTAAACACACAGTTTATCATTCGGATCAATCATGGTGCTTCCAGTACAGATAACACAGCGACGGTAGGTTGATATATAATTTAGATACATCCAATGAATACTAAATACATCTAAAAATGGTGAATTGATATTCAATTCAGAATGAGTTAGAGTTTAGAAACTTCAGGCTGTCAGTCAACATTACAGCTAATTAGGGTCATGCTTGCATTAAGTTTGCCTCCAGAGGAGATGAAAAGCAAATGTCAAATCTTTTCTTCAATCAAAGGCACAACCGTGGTCATGCTGTTTATGTACTGTAAGGGCAGGTAGCATAAAATTTCATGTGAAAAAATAATACAAAGTAAATATAAGTGAATAAAGCGAACCGTGGATCATGAATACATTCACATACCAAAGCTGGTGGGTACATTATTGATAATTGGGATCATACTGTCTACTCTGCACTCCATTTGCTTTATTTACAGGACATTAAAAGTATGATATATTTTAATATTTTTCAGAAATAATTGATGATTTATTAGTTGTGGACCAGTAAGTCCATTTACCACAAACAGTTTTGCCAATTTTCATGAAAAATAATATCCTTAAATATTACATAATATAACTTTTTTACTTAACAGCTGTATAAAAGTAAATGTTTTCATCCTAAAACAGAGAGTTTAATACATAAATATACATACATACATATACATAAATGTATATGGGCTATATAGTGCACAGCATGTTAAGGAATATGGTTTAAAGGTACATTCCTTGATTGTGTTAATGTGTCCCTAGAACCACAAAGTTCCTCCCCAGATCATTGTTTATGTTTGAACTGTGCACAAAATTCCATATTGCTGTATAGGAAGGGTAGAGAATGGGTTAGCCTATAAGGGAAGAAGTAGGGTGCCAGAAGTGCCAGAAACTCAGCACTCAAGTATTGGAGGGTTTTTGTTGGTTTTGGTTTGATAGTTTCCTCAAATTTATTCATCAATTATTTTTCCCTTGCAGCTTATGGACTTGAAAGGTCAGATGATCTACGTGTCGGAGTCCAACGCTATCTTGTTCTTGGGCTCACCATGCGTGGACAAGCTTGAGGAGCTAACAGGCCGTGGTCTTTATCTGTCAGACATTCCTATTCACAACGCACTGCGTGATGTAGTTCTCGTTGGTGAGCAGGCCAAGGCCCAGGACGGTTTGAAAAAGCGTCTGGGGAAGGCTAAAGCTGCCCTGGAGCATGCTTACCAGGCACTGGAGGAAGAGAAGAAGAAAACGGTGGACCTCCTCTTCACAATCTTTCCTGGCACTGTAGCACAGCAGCTGTGGCAGGGCCAAACTGTTCAGGCCAAGAAGTTTGACAGTGTGACAATGCTGTTCTCCGACATCGTGGGCTTCACAGCTGTTTGCTCACGTTGCACTCCAATGCAGGTGGTGACTATGCTTAATGAGCTGTACACCAGGTTTGACCACCGGTGTGGGGAACTTGATGTTTATAAGGTAGGTTTAATCAAAATCATCTGTTTTTATAGAAATAAATGTCTGGTATTGGCAAAGTAATCAATTTCTTAGTCAAATCTGACTAAAAATCATGTACTGTAGGCTACAGTGGGAGTAACTTCTGCCAAAATCAGTTCAACGCATCACCCCATTATTCAAATGTTTTCAATTGTCATTTGCTTAAACACGCCAGAGGTGAGATATAAAAATAAGACACTATCTGGTAAAGTTATCTTTCTTGACATGTTTCTGGGACAGACTGTACCACCATACTCTCGGTCAACTGCTGCTAATCTGCAGGGAGGTTGGCTAATGTAATCAGAGTGTCACGGAAGCATTACAGAGAGAGAAGCATGTTTGACAAATATCTCGTAAAACACTGGGAAGCCAGAGGTTCCTCCCAGACTCTGTTTCCATTCCAGATGTGTCTAAAAATAGCTTTATCTATGCGACACAACTGCTCAGTGCACGCTTGCTCAGATTTACTCTTCATGTATAAAACCATCTCAAATTATATGCTGTAATTTGAGTTTAACCCTAACTGTAGTCCTTCAACTGGTTCACAAACATCTTTCATTCTATGTCCTATTCAGGTGGAGACCATTGGTGATGCTTATTGTGTGGCTGGTGGTTTACATAAGGAGAGCACAACTCATGCTGTCCAAATTGCACAAATGGCCTTAAAAATGATGGAGCTTTCAAAAGAAGTCCTGACCCCTGCTGGAGAGTCAATACAGGTAAGGGCCAAGCAATACTCATTATTTCACTGAACTAGGAACATACAGTAACTCCAGCTGTATATTATAGTAGACACGGAACTTTTCATTCCAGATCAAGTTTCTCATCATTTCAAAATAAATAAATAAATCCTCATATATGACAATGTGACTGGAAAATAAATGAATAAGTCTTTATATATGACAATGTCACTGGAATTATTGAATTATGGAATTATAAGTAATTACTAATTATAATATAATTAGTAAAGAAGTAACTAAAGAAAATAAACCATGTTGTACGTCTGTAATACAAACTACTATGGTTTGGATGTTGGTATTATCTCTGTTTTAGAAAATAATGTTTCACTGTGAACATGTTTCATATGATTTAAACAAGCTTGCTTTAATATGAACAACTGACTAAATTGCAATAAATTCTTCTTGTTATAGAGACTTAACTTAAATATTATGTAAATATAATGTCAACTGGTGTATGACCTATTCAGCTATTGACAAATGTACTTAGTAAGTATTGTAACTCCCTTAGGATGAAACATCTGCTACTGTAAATGCTGTAAAAGTCAATGTAATTGTTGACTCCATCATGTACTGTACGTTTAACAATAGAAATGTGATTTGTGTTTTTACAGATGCGAATAGGTCTCCATAGTGGTTCAGTTCTTGCTGGTGTAGTTGGTGTTATGATGCCACGCTACTGCCTTTTTGGCAACAACGTCACCCTGGCAAACAAATTTGAATCATGTAGCCAACCTGGAAAAATCAACATTAGTCCCACAACACACAGGTGAAGTAACACAACTTGTCACACGGTCCAGTCCAATTATTTATTGCTACTGTTTACTGACATGTACAGTGTGTGTTAGTATAAGTGTTCCTGCATTCTTTCTTTCTCATGTCTTTCCAAAGAATAGTGGCATATGCTGATCTTTTTTTCCATTCTTGTGTCAGTGCATTTACACTGACGCTCATAAAATGAACAAATCTTGACCTGCTTAGATACACAGTAGTCACATTCAAATGATTAAACACCCTCTGTAGCAGGCTTTACCACAGAACATATTACATGTGCATGTGCCTTTTACACAGGAAACTCCAAATTCTGCATAGCACTGTGTTTCCACTAGCATGAAATATGTTGCCTTATTTTTTAGACTCACATTTTAATTTGTATATCCTATGTATGTCCTAGCTTGCTGAAAGATTGGCCAGAGTTCATCTTTATTCCCAGGACCAGACAGGAGCTTCCGGCCAACTTCCCAGCAGACGTCCCTGGTGTTTGTTACTTTTTGGAGGCTTTTCCTAATCAATCCTGCAAAACCATGAATGAGTCTGAAATGAAAGAACCTCACCACGACACCACAAATGTCATACATGAGCATGCCTGAACTATACAGTGATGTAATATCCAGCAGTTTTATATTCTGGTTGTGATTGTCTTAAAATATTGTGTCTGACAGCTGCTTACAAGTCAAATATTTGACTCACAAACGTCCCTGTACAATTCAACCATATGTACAGTTGATGTATTATTTGATCACAAGCTCACAGATGATTTGAGATACATAGTATATAGTACATGTCAATGCCAAAAATTGTTTAAAAACAGTCTATAGTATTTGATCAGTCTTGTAAGCTATGCTTAATGTGGCAAATAATGTGACAAAGTGAAACTATAAAATGAAAATCGAGTTTTGTCAATGTACATTTTTCAACTTTGTAATGACTTAGTAAATGTCATTATATTGTAATTTATAATATACATGCTGTCAAATGTTGATCCTAAAACTGTATCATGTAGTTTAATAATGTAGCACTTTTTATTATTTTTTTCTTCATAAAAGAACAAAAAGATTTAAAAAAAATTGTGACCGAGCAGCTTCTGGTATGTTTTAAAACAAACAAACCAATATGGTTAAAAAATTAAATGAAAATGAAATGTTTTCTAATGAATGAATACATTCCAAGCTTCCCTTTTCCTGCCCTATAGGTGAATTGATGCTTAGCAGTTATAGGTGCCTTATGAAAACTGTAGGCAGTGAGATTTGTGTAAATCTGTATGCCTACCTTTGAAACAATTGTTACACTTATACCATACCATTATTACACTATCCTAAAACTTTAGCCCATGTTTACTGTAAGTTACCTCTTTCAGGCATATTTTAAAACCATTGTTGTTACTACTCAGCATATTTGACAAACTATTTGACTTAAATATACAGTATTTGGTTTAAAGCATTATTGAGCCCTTTTCATATAATATATTTTTTACTTTTTCACCATCAACACTTATTTATACTATATTTATAAAGTAGAAACATTGCACTTGTTTCTAAAACAGGAGGCATACACAAAAATACACTAAATGTTTCATTTGTTATATAAAAACTGTAATTATTAACATGTTGTTTGATCAAAGGGCAATAAACATGGACATTAAGCTAACTGCAAACAGGATTCATGTCTTCTTTTGGTATTCATCAACACAGAGGTCAACAAGTGATAATTGATAAATTAATTGATTGATTGAGTGATATCTCTTTTTGTCTAATTAAAAAGGTTTAGCAAATTATTTTATAAAGTATGCCACGAAGAAAAAATAGCTTTGACTCTACAACCTAGGCAACATTTTTGTATATGTCGCACTCACATAATAACTTCTGGTTCTGTACAAACACTTAAAATACTGTCCGTTTCAGTGTTCAGTAAGAGGTACGTTACGTATATTCTACTTGGTCTCCTATTGGACAGATCCACTGTCAATTCTCCGCTCAGAAAAAAAGGGAATGGAAGCGCAGCAGCGAAGCAGCATGTCACAAGCGATGCAGATACTGTTATAATTGGCTAATAAAAAGGCACCTGCAAAGAAAATCTTAAAAATGGTACGTGTATCAGGATTTTACATTATCTAGCTATAATTTTATGCTATGATATTTTGCAAAGTGGAGTTGTGTGCTTGTTTGCTTTTGACGTTTCCTGTTACACTATGCCGTTATACAACATGTTCCAGCATCGTATACTGCTTTCCGTATCAGTTTACAACTATGTAATATATGAGCATCTATGCATGATATTGAGGTTCGTTTACATACATTATTCCATATGCACATGCGTAGATTCCTAGACTAGAGAGTCCTAGACTCCGTGTATATTCCAGTGATTAATTAGCATAATATTAGGCTGGTGTGGTTTCTATCATGTTTAGTATGGTTTCGTGAATCACGCTTTGGAGCTGCTGGTTTTGAGAAACTATGGACCAGACGTGTGGGAAGACATCAAGTGAGTACCAGGATTTGTTTACTATGCGTCCTATTGCGACCATAGGCTACACCGAACTACAACGCTAGAATAAAGGCCTACTGCCAGCTAACTTTCACCTCAAACATTTCAGATGTTTTACCACAATCTTGTAATGGCGAAGCGTGCTTATGTAATTACAGGGTTAAACTTGAATAATAAAGGAGTTGTACAATAATCTAAATATTTAACACATGTCAAATATATATTAATATTAATTCTTAATTATTTGAGGTGTGGTCAAATGAATGTGTTGAACAGTTTGTATAGAACACATTATATGTTATAAAATACAGGTTAACAGTTTGGAGATAATAATTTTAAAAATCATAATTTTTCAAGAATCAATGTGTTGTGATGTAAAAAACACAATTTTGTTCCATCTGCTCAGATATTTTATTTGTATATTTTTCATCTTTAGTTCAATGATAAACTGTCCTAGACTTTACTTAATCCTAAAAAACAAACAAAACAAACAAAACACAGCAGCTGTTTTAGAGAGTCTGATGTGATGCCTACTAGAAATTGCATCGTTTATTTTCAGATGTCTTTGCTCTGAACACTTTACAAAACAAATTCCTTTCTATCTTTGTAAAAGTTGAATAAACATGCTGTATTTATACAGCTGTTTCCAGTTCTAACAAAGTAGTGGTTGCTGGTCAGTATTGAAAATCACTTTTGTTTTCTCTTTTTATCATAGTAACCAGAACCTTATTTGGTTCCACCTTATTTGGAGTTAAATGTTGTCGTATCGTAAAATTATCTAGTTTTGTGGTTGTTTAGTCAGAATAATTATTTTCTTTAAAAAAAAAAAATTATAAAGAAGATTTGGCCCCTGGTGTGACATACTTTCTGGATTGTATCATCTCTGACCTATCCTTCAACCCCCCACTGACCCACAGTCAAATAGCCAATCAACAAATTAAATGGAATGACAATCACATGCCATTGTTTTGTTGTAACCTTGGTTCTCTGAATCAAGAGACAGTCTCTCAACTCCCTATTCCCTATGAATGAGGAATAACCCCACCGGTTCAGGTGACGTGAATATTTCCTTAAGCCAAACCTAGACCTAGCTGGCAAGGCTGCCATATTCAGTATAGCACCTGTGTAGGTGTGATTTCTTGATTGATTTTTAATTGGAACAACCGAATAATGTCCCCGAGAGTCCCTCGGATTGAGACAGAGGTCTGACTAAGACAAATTGTATTACATAAAGTCCCGAGTCTAAATGTAGAATACCAGTTTGAGTTCATGTCATTAGTGTCAAGTCTCAAGTTGATTTAGAACAAATACAGGTCCAGTACCAATTGAATATACAGCATAAGACAAACTATAACTTTTAAGTTAGAAATAATAGTTTAAAGTCTCAAGTCAATAGAGCCCAAGTCAGGTCAAACCTCAAGTAATTGATTTCAGACAGTATATCAATTCAAGTCTTTGTGACTTGAATCAGACCAGAGTCCAGTTCAAATGATTTGAGTCCTCACCTGACCCGCTGGGTGATTCTCACACATATGGAAAATGACTGGAGAGATAGTTTTAATCTGACAGAGAACTGGCCTCTGTTATCACTGAATTGCTTTAATAACAGCTTGAAATCCTTTCAGGCGAGAGGCCCAGCTGGATGTTGAGGGCCAGTTTCTTGTTAGGATCATATACGATGACGCCAAAACATATGACCTTGTCGCAGCTGCCAGTAAAGTTCTCAGTAAGTGCCACTGTCATGTTCATGTACTTCATAAATTACACTGGGGGCAGAGACCATAACAATGATGGAAACTTATAGTATTATCAAATATTAGCACTGTATAGCAAAGTTCATGAGAAAAGCCGGTATTATTTCTGTCTTTCAGAGATCGATGCAGGTGAAATTTTGCAGTTGTTTGGTAAGATGTTTTTTGAATTTTGCCAAGAGTCCGGGTATGACACCATCTTGCGAGTTTTGGGATCTAACGTCCGTGAGTTTTTGCAAGTAAGTAAATACACGGCATATTTGTTCTCTGCCTAATAAAAACTGCTCTATGAAATAAATAGGATGTTCTATTATATTTTTCCTCAGCAATGTTTTGCTCAATCTTTAGTTGCGGGGATGATGTAATTAAAGTAAACATGCTCGCTATTCCTTGATGTAATTCTCAGAATTTGGATGCCCTACACGACCACCTTGGTACTATTTATCCAGGGATGAGGGCTCCTTCATTCCGTTGCACAGATGCAGAGAAAGGGAACAATCTGATCCTTCACTACTATTCAGAGAGAGAAGGCCTCCAAGACATTGTGATTGGCATTATTAAGACTGTTGCACAACAAATACATGGAACAGAGATTGAGATGAAGGTCAGTGTTTGGTATCATTCCTTTCTTACTTTTAATGTAGCCTAACCATGCCAACACAACTTCATACGTGACTTTTACATGACTTGCTTAAAATAGATGCCTTAAGTGTATTTTTAAAAGTCCTTTTAACAGTTCATGTCGTTTTTTAGTTGTGTGTAAGTATGTAAATGTGTGTCAGGGAGAGACGTAAATAGTTAAATGTGAGCTAAAGCTGGAGTAAGGATTTTGACTAATGCCTGTGACTCAGTAGATAATTTTAGATCTGAGTAATCGGGTCTGTAGCAGGAGTTTTAGGAGTGTCCAGGTACAATATTTGGATTTCTTTTTTTTACATTTAATTCAGGGAGGGAGACAAGTTTGGCCTTGCAATGATGATCAGCAAATCAAAACAATGACCTCGTGTATTGTAATAGGTGGTTAATAATACATTAGATCCATTATTTACTATCTATATATTTTTTCTGCATCTATATGCTAATGTTCAACTCCCAGATCAGAGCCAATAATACTAACCCAGTCGCATTTGGCATTTAGGCCTAGCTAGAAAGCCCTTAGTCCACTTCACAGTGTGCGACATTTACCAGCTATTCACATTGTAGAGACAGGACAGTGTTTTTCAGAAGTCCTCTGTGAAATTAATGAACATAAAATGACAGACGCCGCAAATGTGACGGCCAATTTCTGGAACTGTTAGCCACTGTTGCCACAGCAACCATGTGCAGAGAAAGTCGCTTGATGTCAGCATGCCATATACTGATAAACCCATCTATGTCTCTGAAGCACCTGTATAAATAATAAATTCCACATGTAAGCACTTTTTCTACAAGACCATTATTTTTGACGTAATATCGTTAAAGTTCAGCAATGTGTTGAACAAAGATTCGGATGCTTTGATGCCAGAAAAATATCTGTTGCGTCTATAATACATTTAACCATCTCAACACCTCAAACCAATGCAGGTGATTCAACAGAAAAGTGAGGAGTGTGACCACATCAAGTTCCTGATCGAAGAGAAGGACTCTGAGGAGGAGGCTTTCTATGAGGACCTGGATGGTTTTGAGGAGAACGGCACTCAAGAGACCCGGATCAGCCCTTACACGTTTTGCAAAGCCTTCCCATTCCACCTCATGTTCGACAAGGACCTAATGCTCACGCAGTGTGGAAACGCAATCTATCGAGTGCTGCCCCAGGTACTGATTAGCATCCAATTTCAACTAGATGCTCTATAAAGGCTATTTAGACCACCAAAACAGCCCTGAAATACAGTATGTTACTGTAGCACTGAATTTGATTTATATGAAGCTACAGTCTTTATAGTTTAGTTCATGTGGCAACACTTACTGTACAGTAAGTATGTGGTAAGTGAACCATACTGTGTCTGGACAGTATGTGGGTGCTTATGCTGTTTAGCTGTCTATCCTTTACTGTGAGCCAAACTTCTGCTGTTTGATGTGAAACGCATCACTGCCTGTCTAACTTTCCCACAAAGGTCACACATAGATGTCAGATTATAAAAACATCTGAACTGCAACTGGAAAGACGTCAATGGTTGGATAGTAGGCTCAATCATATAGAGCATTACCTCAAGTATCTTTGCTATTGCTATGCGATCACAACAGTAGCCAAACAGACATTTATTTATATTACCAAAAGGTCAAGGGAAATGCTCCGTTATATTTGTGACAAAGACAAAATGTAATATGTGTTATTTAACATTCTATGTCTGATTTTTATTTACAAGCTCCAGCCTGGTACCTGCAACCTACCTTCAGTTTTCTCTTTGGTCCGTCCACACATTGACTTCAGTTTCCACGGCATTCTCTCACACATTAACACCGTCTTTGTTCTGCGAAGCAAGGTACGTTATTTTAACTTTATTATCTGTGGTAACATTGATGTCAACCAAGAATACCTCTTCTCTTCTTTTCAAATGATTTTACAAATAAGCATGGCGGTATTGTCTCTTTTAACTCTTCTGTATTGTCCATTTACATGGAGGAATCTGGAAACCATTGAGGGAGTAAATTTATGAAATAATGTAAAGCTCCTGATAATAATTAGCTCACTGATTCGTGACATTTTTCAAGGCATCGTTATCTCAGTAAAAACTGTTCAGGGGAACCGTAAGCCCTGGATTGGAGAACCTCCCAGGACCATTAAGCACAGGCCTACTAACAGCTCTTCTCTTGTCTTGTACAATAGTGAAGCAAAGTTAATAACCAGCTGAAGTAAATAAATAAATGTGTATGTTGTGCTTTATATCCAGCGTTCATTAGTGTGATTCATTCCTTACAGGAGGGTCTGCTGAATGTGGAGACGGTTGAGAATGAGGACGAGCTGACAGGGGTGGAGATCAGCTGTCTAAGGTTGAAAGGTCAAATGATTTATTTACCAGAGGCGGAGAACATTCTTTTTCTTTGCTCTCCCAGGTAGGCTCAAAATGTATCTGTCACGATGTACCAGACACAAATGACTTTCCATTCACATTAATACTAATAAAAATTAATCAAAACTCTGTCTACAGAGTTTCTGTGGACACAACAAGAATACTAAACTAAATTGATACCATGACATTTTAAAGAATAGTACATTCACATTGGGGACAAACCTTTGGCCTCTTAGATCACCCAAAAAGAACTAGCACTTATCAATAAAACAGTTGTTCGTTACAGTAAATAGCTTTGTTAAGGTAGTGAATATGTTTAAAGCATAGAAACAACAAATGCCAATATATTACAATTAAGTCATTTAGCAGACACCGACAATTACATTGTGCTATTACATGGAGCAGATAAAACAACATACAGTCATATTTCCAATTAGAAAGAATTCTAAGTGCTTAGCATTTTTCTGTTGTCATGAACTGCAGTACTCCTTACACTGTTGGAGTAGCGGGTATTCAAGCTTCTGTCAACAATAGCATGAAAATAATTGAACAAATTATCTCAATGAATGTTCACATCTAAAGTCTGTCCATGTACGTCACTTACAGTAAATGCTTGAATTACTGGATTAGTAGACATTAACTGTTGTGACATTTTTATTTGATATAAATCTTTGAAACTTAATAATAAATAACACAGCCAGCTAGGTTTTTGCCTTGGTTACTGTAATACATTTCTTGTACCTTATTGTAAATGAAAAAGATGCCTGCCGTAATATGGGATAATATTTTCCCAGTCCAAATATTCTGAATGCTCGGCATGTGGACAATTTAATGATACCCCAGCCCTGTATAGGGCTTGTCAGTATTGTGTCAGCACGTTATTTGGAGCGAAAATGTAATTGTTTTTTTCTGTTGGTACTTTCATTAGCTTTTGTGGACCTCGCATTTTCACTGAGAATATTCCAGTGAAATAATATATTTGCAAGGGAGGAAGGTTCAAAAGATCCCTTCCGTAGCAAGGTGTCTTTGACCTTTTATGAGATTGTTCCATGTTTTCACGAAAGGTTGCTGTCTGACTGGGAATAACATAATTAATGTCATCATTATAAACCCATTAACCTCAGTGTTCAAAAAAATGGAATATGCTAAACGGAATATAGTACAGTGTGCTATAAATGTGAGAAATTAGATATTTGTACTGTATGTAGGCTTTACATACAGCATTATGAACCTTTATGAATCATGTATTTCTTTCTAAATTTTTCCTTTATCAGTGTTATGAACCTGGACGATCTTACACGTCGAGGGCTCTATCTGAGTGACATTCCATTACATGACGCCACGCGGGACCTGGTGTTGCTGGGGGAACAGTTCCGTGAGGAGTACAAGCTGACCCAGGAGTTGGAGATCCTGACTGATCGTCTGCAGCACACACTGCGGGCCTTGGAGGACGAGAAGAAAAAGACTGACCGGTTTGACTGTCTTTCTTGTCTAGCCCATAGACCAAGCACTGTGGCGACTCGTAGTGCTTGTCTTAATATTGTGGATCTGGTTCTAAGGTTTCTGTTTTTGGGAACAGTAAGTAGTAAGGAATAGAGAGCCAAACCCCCCCAAAAAGCAATGTAATTTATTTCACTACAGGCACAAGCAGTCTTAAAAGCAAATAGTTGTGTTATGGCTACATTATTAATATTTTGATATCTAATTATGTTGCTATCATGTGAGCTTCAGCAAAGGGTCTGTAATTTTCCACGTCTGGAACTAAACATGGACGTTGAATAAAAAAAAAAAAATAGAAATAGAAATAGAAAAATACAATAATAATAATATAAATATATTCAATCTATATATATAATCTATATATATTATATTTAAAAAAATATAATAATATGAATTACCTGCCATTAAATTATCCTAATACTCTCTTTATTCCGCTCCAGTCTGAGAGTACCTCAGACTAAGGCTCATTGATTAATATTCAGGAGCATTTAAGAGCACTGCTGCTGCACAAAGATTGTTTTTCTCATTGCTTGTCGGAGGTGTCAGACAGTATGTTCTTGTAAAACAAGCACATGAATGCTGAGAGTATTTTAAGGCATCTGTGTAATCTACTAAATTCTAAGCCTAACAATTAAATAGTAACGTGTTTCGGATCAGTCCTTTATCTTTATGCTTTGGTGAATATGCCTGTATTGTGTATGGGAAGAGTTCATGTGCCCTGTTGTAAACCTGATGCATCATTTAGGACATGTTGCTATTGACAGGCTACGCAGCCCTGGTGTAACTAGTTACTATAGCAACACCACCCTCCCCATCTGAGAACAGCTTGCATAAAGTCTTTGCCAAATCATAGTGGGTGATGCCATTCTATTGTATAATATAGAGCAGGGTACACTTTGAGCAGCTTGGGTTCATTGCTATTTATTGAGTGCATTGTTGTTTTTTAACGTGTTTCTACGTGTTTTTTTGCTTTTTCTTATAGATTGCTCTATTCTGTTCTCCCCCCATCTGTGGCCAATGAGTTGAGACACAAGCGGCCTGTCCCAGCTAAACGCTACGACAACGTGACCATCCTCTTCAGTGGCATTGTGGGATTCAATGCCTTCTGTAGCAAGCATGCTTCAGCTGAGGGAGCCATCAAGATAGTCAACCTGCTCAATGATGTTTACACACGGTTTGACATCTTAACAGACTCTCGGAAGAACCCTTATGTATACAAGGTTAGCAGCAAAATGTGTTAGTTTTGTGAAAAAATACCTATATTGTTCCTATTGCGCATATTTTTCTCTATAAATGAATATGAAAAATGTAATAAAATATTAAAAAAATATTATACAACAGCCTGATAATAATGAAAATGTATCTCTTAAATCTCTTTAAGAGACCAAACTAGTGAATGTAAGTTATTTTAGTAATAATGTTTTTAGTTTCCCCTAAGCAACATTAGTGCACTAGGGTGTTTGTTGGATAGTACTAAATTCAAACAAATTGTAGTTTCACTTAAAGACCAGAACATTTTATAGTCTTCATGAAGAAGATTTACAGTTTAGGCTTTCAGACAAGAATGCACTTTAAGAAGTTAAACAGGCCTCACCACTTCTCAGGGATGGACTTTAGGCTCTGGGTCACCAATAGAAGTAATATTTACTCAACAAGCCCCATGACTAGGTGGTCCCAAGTTTTTTTAGTCAAGAGAGGCCCTGAATGCCTTAATGCTGACGTAAGTGTTAAAGTGTTTGCCTAGGAATGTCTTCGTTTAGATTTGGCTGTGCTACAAGTCAAAGAACTGCCATTGTTACACAATAGGACCAGTTTATTTCAAAAGCAACCAAACTGGGGTGTGATGTCACTAACGTAATGATGTAATGTAATAGCAAAATATATTTTCTTGTACAGGTGGAAACAGTGGGTGATAAGTATATGACAGTGAGTGGCCTTCCAGAACCCTGCACCCACCACGCCCAGTCGATCTGCCACCTTGCTCTCGACATGATGGAGATCGCTGGACAGGTCAAAGTGGATGATGAACCAGTGCAGGTCTGAATGTACAATTTTATGAATAGATTTGATCACATGACATCACAAAAATGTACAAACACAACACAACTTTTTTATCACATAATATACCACTTATTTAAACACATTTAAGAAAGCTTTGATATATAGGCTATATATATATATATATAGTATATAGTATATATGCAGTATCTGGATATAAATTGAAATAAATAGATCTGATCATTGTAAAAAACTAAATTCATATGAATAATTCAGAAGAAGAATTATCTTATTATTTTTATTATAAATACAGTATATCTGTTCCATTCTAACGTTAAGATGCAGCAATAACTTTGATCTAAAACAGCAGGCTTTTGTTTAACCAACCAGTTCAGTTTGTTATTGTATCAATGACTGTTAAGACTTAACTTTGGAAAATCATGTCTGTCTAACAAGGTCTGTTTAGTAGGGACATCGCATTGGCTGAAGAGGAGTTCAGTTTGGCAACAGAAACAATCTCAAATCATCTTACCATCATGGGCCTTAAAATAGACTCCCATTACTTTTGTCCCAAACACTCTGGACTTGTTCACGCTCCAAAGTCAAGCTGAACTAAAGTGATTTAAACCCACAAGTTAAAATATAAATACCGTATATACCCGAATATAAGACGATACTGAATATAAGACGACCCCCCATTTTCCAGACTTATTTTTGTGGAAAAAAAAGATTTTTGTGGAAAAAAAATCTGGTTTTCAACAGAAAATAATTTGATTGGCATCGCATCCTGACGTTTTTCTATCACATATTCATAGA
>JAOEHI010000001.1:2040937-2081853 GCA_025447815.1 Percopsis transmontana | reverse complement strand
TATATACAGTAAATATATATATATATATATATGTATATTTTGTGGTTCACAAAACGGCTTATTAAAGGCATAGCATAGTAGGCTGTAGATTGTGATAAAAATGCAGGCCACAGTTGCAAACACAAAAAGCCATTGGGCATTGATAACGATAACTACCATGTGATCGCAATAAAAAACATCTGAATTTGAAAATATTAATCCAATAAATAAGGTAAAACTGATAAAACAAACAAATAATGTTATGTACACTTATAGTAGTATAAAGTGATAAAAAAAGCGTAAAAACTAAAAGAGTAAAGACGACATCACATAAAAGCAAGCCTATAAAAACGTTGAAGCGCTTTAAAAGGCATGCTATGCCTTTAAGACACAGCCTATATATTAGTCCTTTACTAACCTCTACTGATGCCTGAGGTCGATGGAGGAGGTAGTGGCTGAGTGTGGTGCCCCTGATGTGGCCCTGAATGCTCCCTGCCTGCAGCAAGCTTCTTGGACCGCGTTACTGTAATAAAATAATAATTATTTTAATAAATTAATGTCTGGGGCAGTGTTTCTCAAAGGGGTATGCGTACCTCATAGGGTACTAGAAGGTACTAGTACAGACCTATAAATTAAGTGGTGAAATGTTGATCTATGTCTTCCTAAGCCATCAAATTGTAACTCCATTTATTCTGAAGTATTGCTGTGCACTTTTGTTGTATATGAACAATCTATAAAATGTAATACTTGTTGTAAACATGTTCTAGTCCCGTAAATGGATACTTTAAATGGATAAATTAAATGAAAGTGGGTACAGAACTACTGGTCTAGAGCACAGTAGCAGCCCTCAGGAGGAAATTGTCATTCATATGGGCTTGTCCCACCGGACAGTTACAGTTATGTGCTGTAAACACACCAATCTTACTCTTGTGTGATATCAAACTTTACTAAAACCCTCGAGCTTCCTTACCTCAAAAGTTAGTCAAGTGTTTATAGCACGTACATTTTTTTCGTACTTAACCACCAAAATCGAATCAGTTCATCTTTGACTCCAAGTGAACGTTTGTTCACTTTTGAAATACGTCTGAAAAAGTGGGGGTCGTCTTACATTCGGGGTCTAGATATTATGCCTAAAACAGGCACTAAACCCATAGTGTCTATTAACTCTGTGAGCAAAGATGGGATCAAAAACATCTCCGACCAGACCATTAAAGGAGATATCCCAAAATGCAGCCTAAGCTATGTAACACAACTTAACAATGATAACCTAACTTGGTTAACTTGGTTAGGTGGTGGAGAGCAACTGCAGCGCCTGGCTCCTCCGCCTTGCTCTCATGAGATTTTTGTGGCTTGTGTCACCGCGACAACATTTCTAACTGGCATGCACTGCACTGAGCCAGGCGCCCATCGGTGCTGCGTCTGCCTGGCAAAGCTCAAACATGCGTATTGCCATGCTGTCGTCGGCACAGAGACATAAAATGGTCCAGACACAGGTAGGATAATAGGTATACAAACAGTTACTTTATATAGGCAGTTAGGCACCAACAGTACATCTTGTTAGCTAGAATAATAAATATACTACATATTATTAATAAAAATGCAAAACTCCTAGCTGTTACTGTATGAAGCCTCACAATAAGGCCACACAAGTTTCAGTTGCAGTTAGCAAATCGATTACTTACACCCATTCTTACAAAAACCAGACTCCAATCCCAGTCCAGTTAGGTTGCCGGGACACAGTGCTAAAGCAAAACAATCCATCTAACAATTGTACACCACCATTGCCGAAAACATGCAGATAAATGAATGGAGTCCAGCATGAGAGATCTCTATGGGAAGTGAGGGCAGTGGAGGCAGAGCAAAGGGACATGATTTTGGGATTAAGAGCAGAGGCGTGGGTGGTAATCTGCCTGCAACAGAACCATCATCCTCATGTCAAGTTCAACCCAGCCCACAGGGCAGGACAATCCCTCTGTCTGGGGAAATCGTTTAAACGCACTCTCCCAAAAGTGCCAGATATAACTCTAATCTGGCCATGGACATTTCTACATTCTACAGCATTTGATTTGGTATTAACATTAACAAATTTGATTTAATGGTACTTGCAAAAATTGCTTTGCTGCTCAAATAGATTGCGGTGGTTTCTGGTGTGGCGTTATCACACAAATGGAAAGTGATCATTCCTGTAATCCTTATTCTACTACTGTTAATCTTTAGTACTTTATGCATTGCCGCCTGCTTAAAGACACCTTAACTTTTAAAATGCATTAACTTGTGTAATCCTAACCTCGTTGGTTTCTCTTGCAGTTATCACTGGCAGCAAACAATCATGTTTAGTAAAAATGTGACTATATATAAATATATATATCACTAGAAATGAAAGGCTATTACAATGCATATATGTGTGCTTAATATGCAACCCACATTAGAAGAACAATATATATATACAGCCAGGAAAAAATTAAGACTACTACACATTTCCATTTCACAGTTAAATAGCATTTACTGTAGCTAAACCAATGCATTACAACCAGACCACCGTCTATAAACACTCTTCCAGTGTTGTAGGAAGTTGTATTACAGTAACTTAATTACTAAATTACTCTTAGTCTCAACTGGTGGCTATGACAACTTCCAATCAGGATTTCGACCCCTCCATAGCACCGAAACTTCTCTCATTAAAGTTCTAAATTATATTCGTCTTAGCACTGGCTCAATAATGGTGTTACCGGATCTTAGTGCTGCATTCGACACTGTGGACCACTGGATTCTTTTGGACAGGTTGAAAAACTGGGGTGAACTTTCTGGCAAAGTCTTAAGTACAAGACAACTACTTTGTTTCAATTGGCAAATATTTAACTATGTAACTAAAGTTACATGTGGAGTCCCCTAAGGTTCAATCCTGGGGCCGTCTCTATTCAACCTCTACATGCTCCCGCTAGGCCAAATTATGCAAAACAACAATATCGCTTACCATATTTAAGTGGACAACATTCAGATCTATATAACTATCACCAAATGACTATCGTCCAAAAGGCGCTTAGGCAGCTACAGCTTGTTCAGAATGCTGCTGCAAGAGTCCTAACAAAAACAAAAAAGTTTGAGCACATTGCATCAATTCTCATGGTAAATGATTTAGATTGGAGGGATCTCATATAGGAAGGGGAGCCCCTGAAATAATGCTGACAACCGGGTTGAGCCAGGAAAATGGAAGGATGTTGAGGGATCTCTGAGAAGCTATTCCGCTACTGGCTTACATAGTGTGGGACTCCTTTTGATCTAAATAACTCATGGGAAACAGGCTATACGCAGTTTATCGTCTGAAGAAGTTTATGTTTGCTTGTTCTTGCTCCTTTATTCTTTTAAATGTCTTTTTATGCATTGTTTTTGTCCTGTTTTATTATATTACATGTTTTTAATGTGAAGCACATTGAGTCTGCCTTGTGTATTAAATGTGCTATATAAATAAAGTGCCTTGTCTTGCCTTTAATCATTGTAAAACAATTGTGTAACTAGAGAAGATGTTACATTAGCTACGACTAGTATAATATATAGATATAGCGTGCCTAGTGTGCATTGTTTCCGTTGTCTTTATGCCGAAATTGATTTTGCAGATAATCCAACCCAGGGGCAAGCATTTGGAATCATTATAATGAAATGGCCAACTTTATCACTAATGGTCTAATTTTCTTATGTTGGCTACATAGTTGTATCACAAAAACATGGACACTGATTGGAAAATGGCAATAGTTAAAAACTCCTCATAGTACCTTTAACAATGCAGGTTTTGTCTCAGATTGGCCTATAATATAATAAAGTATGGAAGTAGTGTCGAGTATAACTTACAGGCCTACATAAATATAAATGATATTGGTATAATATTAATTCATATTTGTATTAGCCGTAGAAATAAAGAAATAAAGTTTAACATGATGCTATATACCGCGTCATTTGTTAGTATTCATTTCAAATGTCCATTATTTACAGCACTCTCTTTTTGGCACCAGTTCTTTGGCACCTTCTTGTTGTGGCCACTAGAGGATGGAGGCTGTCTTTGTGAGAGCCAAAACTTCTCCATACCTTGTACTTTAACTCGAGTTGTATCCTGCCCCAGTAATATCAGCAAACACCAATACATGAGAACATTAAGGACGTTTAAGAAAGGCTATACTATCTTACCTGTCACCTCACCATTGACTTTGTAACGGGAACACACGGTGGTTTGCCTCGGTGCATCCTCACAGGAAATTGGACCCCCCTCGGGATTAGTATAAAACAAAAGTAGAGGCTGGAAATGTCCGCGGATACATTTAGATGCCACATCTTTCCATTTGGATCCAATCTGTGAAAAAAGGTCTGATCTAAGAGTACGCAACACACATATGGTGTTTTTTTTTAAAAGGTAGTTTACTTAGTGACATTTGAGGAAGTTAACAATGTGACAAGATATACTGTATACTCACCTCCTTTACAGTTGCATCATCAAAGAACATCCATTTTGAAGACTTGGTGTGATAGGCGAATGCAGAGTAATGTTTGCTAGCGAAACAGATCATCCCCACCAGATGTAACTCGCTCCTTTTGGCATTTTCATCAGTCACACGATTAAAAAGCTGATGGGTACCAAACATGTTGGTGATATGGACTATTAGATATTATTTTTCAATAAAAACTTGAAGTCGAATTGCTACAGTACATCTTATATCTAGCAATATCATACTTTGGAACAAAACTAATCTATATGAGAATCCAGTATAAAATAATCTATTCCATAAGATATTAAGAGGGCACCAACTAAATAAAGTTAAACTAAAACTTAGACATACTGTACTAATACAGTAACCTGGCATTTGTTTTGGACTGCTGGTTTAGTTCTTACCCCCGAGAGGTTCAAACGTGGGCCAAGGGACCTTATAACGTCGTCTGTGAGGTCTGACTGCTCGGCATCCCATACAAAACCAATAGTGACGATCTCTGGACAGTTCATGAGTACACGGCGAATCTTTATGCACTGACCACAGTTACTCTGCAAAACACATAAAGCTGGTGATTTATTTTGAAAATCCTGCTGAAATTCGTCAAACAATTAATGGCAGCCATGTTAATTTCTATCAAGGAATAGTTTGTTTTTGACATGGACTGATGTTGTTGATGTACATAAGAGAATATATTTTAAATAATTACTTTGCTAACACGTAGTGTTATTCCCTTCATTTTTTTATTGAAACTTTTTGAAAATGCCACTCCAGGAACAATTGAAGCAAATATAACTATTTTGACAGGTTTCTATAAGTTATAAATGTCTTTGTGCTACGTTGTTGTCAGTCATTTGTAAGTGAAATCTAAAAATAATTGACACAAAAACAACTAGTTCTATTCCCTTTGAATATTTCACTGCAAAAAAATCAGACCTACCACTTTATGAAGAAGCTGATAGTATGAACAAGAAAAAAAGGGTTAACAGAGCATCTAGCCCCAGTAATCTGACGCACACTGAAGTGGTAGACAGCACTAGCCAATACAGATGAGGAACACAGTGGATAAGCCTTCACTGCTATTTATATCCAGAAACTAGTCTGGCACCCTCTCTCTTTCAGGCTGCTTCAAGTGCACTGCCGGAGCAGTGCTCACACAGTCTTTACTCACAAGAATCACTGGGATATATTTCTGCACATTAACTGCTAAAACAACACTTAATATGAATACTTATGCACATAGTATAAAGTAGTGAGATTGTCACTGTTCCTGCCTCTTGTGTCACTTCCTGGTTCTTGGTTAATTGTCTCATTAGTCCCACCTCTTTCTGTTCACCTACTTTACCATGTTCATGTCTGTGTTGATTTAACTGTTTTCACCTGTGTCTCCCTATGTGTATTTAAACCCTCATGTTTCTTCAGTTCAGTCTCTGTTGTTGTTTGTGTGCACAATGTATTTGGCTGTTCCTTTCCTTGAAGCCATTACTAGTAAAGATTCCTCGTTGTTTTGACTATGTGTCGTGCATTTGAGTCCAGCCTTTATAGCAGCCTGACAGAGATTCCATTTTGTACAATTACATTTGCCTGTAACAAGTTAAGAGGGCAAGCAGTGAGCACAAGGTACATACCGGACACCTTCGGGGGTCACCTATGGTATTTGCTGCCTGCAGCAATTCTCCAAACATGTCTGATCTAAGCTTCTCATTCTTTTCCATTATCCGATCAACCTGTTGGCTGTCACATAAAGATAAAAAGAAGGATGGTTACATTTTGAACCTACATTTAATTTACATTTGGCAGTATAATTTGGAAAGAAAAGAAAATCTTTGTAATTATACCCCAGTTTCAGAATTGTTTGATTATATCCAATTTATTTTTCATTTATTAAAACAAATAGGATCATACTGGTTTCATGGGGTGAGAGGAAGTTAAAATACTGTATTATGAGAGTCAAAAAAGGTTTGGATGTAGAGGCACTTACCACAAAGCAGTGGTTGAGACGTAGTGCACTAATTCTGTGAAGGGGTGGGGATCCGAAGATGCACCACAACTGCGACATACAAACTACAAAGTAAAAGATTAATTTGGTTTATGAGATGATCTTATCAAATCATTAACATCGGACAGTTAATCCGCAATGTAATTGAAAATGGTTTTTTTTTTAAACAATTCAACTTATTATTATCAACGTATTATTGCCTATGCTACGTTCCCTGAACAAAACAAACAAGCAACAACAACCAAAAACACATAAACACAAAAAACAGAACCGAAACAAACATTGGGAAAACCAAAACCAAACAAAAATAGAAAGCGAAAACTCAAGGAGAAAAGTTGCCTGCAAACACACAAAGACACAAAGACCACACAAAGAGTCACACACGGGATGATACCAAAGGGTCCTACACCCTCACACACATCCTAAATCCAGCTGGAGGCCATGCTACATAACAAGTGGGGCAATACCCAGCAGTAGACTAATAGAACGAAAGAAAATTGACCTGCACGCTAACTAAAAAATCAACGCATAACACCTAGCCTCATAGCCCACAAGATGACATAACTTCGGCTCAAAAAACCCTCAAGCGCGCAAACTCTAACCAACTTTCCTCCTACCTCTCACAACACAATCTCCTGGACCTTCAACAATCTGGCTTCAAGTTCAAGAGACTGCTCTTAACAGAGCCTCCTCCCTCTCCTCAGTCCTCATTATCTTGGACTTGTCTGCAGCGTTTGACACAGTAAACCACCAGATCCTTCTATCGACCCTCACTGAGCTGGGCATTGCCCACTCTGTGCTCTCCTGGTTTGAGTCTTACCTGACAGATTGCTCCTATCAAGTCATCTGGAATGGAAATCTGTCCAAACCTTGCTCACTAAACACTGGTGTTCCACAAGGATCTGTGTTAGGACCCTTACTCTTCTCCTTACACACCAGATCTCTTAGCTCTGTAATCTCATCACACGGGTTCTCCTATCACTAGTCTGCTGACGACATCCAACTCTACATCTTCTTCCCTCCATCTGACACACAGATTGCAACTCAGATCTCTGAATGTCTCACTGACATCAGTGCTTGGATATCTTCGCAACACCTTAAGGTCAACCTCAATAAAACCAAACTACTTTACCTCCCGTCGACTGTCCTCAAGTGGACCTGTCCATCACCCTTGAGAACACTGCCGTGTCCTTTGCTCAAACTGTGAATAATCTCTGAGTCGTCGTGGACAACCAACTGTCCTGTGCAGCCAATATTGCCGCAACAACCCATGCCTGCAGATTCTACCTCTACAATATCAGAAGGATAAGGCCCTTCCTCACAAGAGAAGTGATGCAGCTCCTGGTCCAAGCCCCTACCAGACCCTTACAGCATGTTCAAAATGCTGCAGCACATCTGGTATTCAACCAACCCAAGTTCTCCCATGTAACTTCTCAGCTCTTAGAAAATGTGGCAGATGTTCACGCTGTTAGCAATTATTTTGAGAATTGAATGATATGTTAATATATAATGTATGTTGAAAAAGGTATACTAAAGGTATGCTACTAGGTTAGCCCTGACATGCTGCTGCTATTTTAACAGTTGTTGGTTGCTTACGATAACTGGTATATGACCTATTCAGCTATTGACAGATGTACTTGTAAGTGGCTTTGGATGAAAGCGTCTGCTAAATCCTGTAAATGTAAATGTTAAACAGTTAAACAAAAGTCATTTGTTCTTCATTATGTAACAAATTAAAAGAAAAGCTTTATGAACATTCTCACCTGCTCATATAGTGTCATTGCAAACTTCTGGTGGGTAATGCAGCATTTTGATGAACATGCATCAGTTGAAGTATCTGAGACAATGTGTAAATGAATCCGTTCCAAAATGTTCTCCTTATATAAAAGAAAGAGACATACAGCCACATTCATAAAGAACCAATGATTATCAAAAACAGTAATGGTAAAATGCCTTTGCATTTTAGGAAACGTATCTTACAAATAGCTTTTCTCCCTGATCATACTGTATTGATTGGCATTGAACAAAATAACATAAATTGCTTCATTACAGTCTTAGTTGGACTCCCCTATCATCCCTAGCACAAATCTACAGAAGAATTAAAAAGGAAGCACACATCTCTTCGCTTTCACAAAGAATGAATGGAAAATAATTTTCACAACTTTACCATACAGTTTATCACCAGAATACTTTCTAAATTCGCTTCAAATATAGTAATGTAAGCCAAAAGACATACAAAGCACTCAGCAGCATCGTCCATGCGTCCAAGTTGGAAGCGCTGCTCATCCTTAAACGTCTCCGCTAGGGCATTACGTAGGCTGTCAGAGGGCAGTGCACGCTCCCTGCTCTGCTGAAACTGGCTGAATATACTCTGAAAAGGAGAAGAAATTATTACTACAATATTTACTACAATATAACAAACTGTTATTGATTAGACTAAATATATATATAAAAAAGATAAATAAGATAAATAGGACAAGGCTGATAATATATGATTTTTTTTTTCAATGATTAATAAAACTGCAACGAAAAAGACAGGTGTAGTCATACGAAATGTAAATAAATACTAACCTTTAAAGGACAGAAAATGCAGGAATCACCAAGACAAAAGTGACCTGAGAGCTGTCTCAAACTTCTCCTAAAAATATCCAACTGCCATAGTACCTGTGAATATTTTAAAAAAGAGCATTAGCCAGAATATAAATAGATACTGACAATATATAAATGCTGTCCTTGTCCTATGTCAGAGTATTATACAAACGATTTTGGTATATTGAACAAATCAAGCCATTCACATATGGCGCTTTTCCACGGCAGGAACTCGCGGGCCATTTCAGTGGTGCCAGCACCAAAAGGCGGTTTTCCACTGCAGGAACCACCCCTTTAGGATCTATTTCAGGGCCGTTTTCGGAGCAAAATAAGTAGGCTACCTACTCTGCGGTAGGTACAGTACTTCTGAGCGGCCCTGAAAAACTGCTGTATGGGGCTCAATGCTTATTGGTTAAATGCAATGTGAGTGGAAGACAACAACAAGAGCCTTTAAATTTATTTATCAAGTAATTACAGCTGCCATGAAGCCATTTAATTTTTAGCATTCAACCGTGGAGGTAATCCTAATGTTATCTGGAAAAATCTCTGGTTTAACATTCTAATGTTGGTGCTGGCGTTGGGTTGTAGGTCTGTAGTTCCAGCACCCCAATGGAAACAGAAGGGGGCTGTTCCTGTAAACGTTCACACCACCTGGGAAGCGCTCCGAGCGGAAAAGTGCCTATATATGACTGTCGACATAAGTGCTGTATGTTGCAGAAAGCATAAGGTTGAAGGGTTTCATGTCAACCAAATGTCTGCTTATAAATAATATTTTATTTATATACTGAGAGTGAGGCTCACCTGAACAGCACTGTTGAGGAAGCAGCTATTCTGACCAGGTTCATTAAGCAGGCCTTTAGTGAGAGCAAGAGACAGCATACTACCAGGCTGATAGGATTTCTTCAGCCCTCCAGGTTTCTTGAAGATCTTCACCCATGCCATTGAGTTAGAAACCGTGCCTAAAGAAAATGCACTTGTCATTCATGTAATATACGGTATAGGCATGCATACATGCATTGTATGCATGCACTGTGTATCTACGGAAGCACGCACGTATCTAATTATGTATGTAAAGTATGCTTGGCATTTCTTTTTGTCTAACAAAGCTTAACTTCCATGACTATATAAACTATTATGAACAATTATTGAACACATCACTTAAATGGAGCAAGCAAAATAAACAAAAAAAGCACAACAACCAGCACTAAATGAAAATTCATTTTGGCATGGCACTGTTTTCATTACATCACTAATCCAAATGACTGATTTGGTTTGTTGCCAGATGAATCCTGTTACCCACCTTCTCCGGAAATGGGAGGAGACTTGCTGCAGCTGGACATGCTGGGAGGAGGAGGCTGGTAGGGCGGTTTGGCCATGGCCTCCGTGCACTTCATCCCCACACACCTCCAGAGTTATCGACTGAATGCATTGTCTGGCCTTTCAGTCATAAGGCAGCTTCAGCCCTGCCTTACTCCACATTGAACGGCAGTGGGACAAAATCTAGAAAAGAGATATGGGGATATGAGAATATTATTTCAAGATTTTAAAAGTAACTTTTTATAATTACAGAATTTTTTATTTCTATTATCTTTAAGAAAATTCATACAAAATGAAATCCATACATTTTCAGTACTGTTCATAGTTGTTTATATGTCTACTGTATAATTTGTGTTTTTCTTATATTAAAAAAAGTTGTTATACTGTTATAATCACTGTTCTAACTACACTGTGCTGCACTCATAGGCCTATAAGCAAATATATTTGGTTCAAAGACCAAGACCATACACCAGAACAGAAAGCCAAACAAGCTAGAGAGTTATTTTTCCAATTTCCATAATTTGAATAACTGCTGTTAGAATGTGTGATTAATTGAAGCTTTTAAAAAAACATCTAGTTGTTATGTACATAGGTCTGTTGTATTTACTTGCAATCCTATACTCTATCACTATAACCCACCACAGGCTTTAGACAACATCCTAGATTCGACAACAAAACCAATAGAGGTAGGCCTACTTTATTGGTCCACTTAATACAATTACAATTATAAATAATACCGTGTTGACTCCTGTACAATGATAGATAAAACAGACTGATGCAAATGTAGTGAATTACAATAATAGTTTATTGTTTATTAGTCTTTACTATAATGTACTATTTTCCCTATACCCCTTGTCCTGTCCACGTTAGCTTTGGAACTGATTTTTGAGTACCTATATAAACTATGTACGTCCCTATTCATTAAGGTTTTAGGTTTGTTTCCAGTGTCATCGCATTTGTTTAGGCAACTGCTTGTATTGCAAACACTCATGCCATCATGTGATGTCATGTCACAGACCTCCAATTATACAATATCGCCCATCTTTAATCTATTCAATAGGGTCGGAGGGTGTTTTGAGCAGCGATTAACATTTTTATTTTGAGCTACCATGTGTAACAAGAACATTTTTATAATCAGAACGATGCATGGGCATGCTGTCAGATTGTTTTGACGTGAGCTACTGTAGGTGGCGCAGCTTCTGGTCCTGGCGCATGCGGGTAAACCCTTCGGCCACAGTACAAATGCCGCAACTTGAAATCTAGGCCACACATACTAAAGTGATTCAACAAAACAACGGACGAAATATTCTGTTCACTCACCTTAAGGGGTGGACATTGGACTTTATGCAAATAGTAGCAGCGTAGGGCAGTCCAAATGCACAACAATACCACGACCTCTCCCCAAATCAATAAATACATTCACTAAAAACACTGCATACACGACCAGACGCCAGTGCATGCACAGGGAGCCTATCGGTTACAGTTCGAGGCAGGTACCTGCTCAATAAGCCCCTTCTGAGAGATCTAGCCCTTGAATGAGACTACGCGATACGAGTCGGTTTTGATAGCTCACAGATCCGGTTGACAATGACACTGGCTCATTTCGTTTAAAATTCGTCTCGTACAAATGTCCATGATCTGTGGCATAATGCCCGACTCGGATTTAGTGATGTTTTGAGACGTGAGAGGTCAAACTCCGCCCCTAGTGTAGCCTAACGTGCATTGCTACTGTGTGTAGTCCAATCCTCTAGAATAGCACGGGTCGCTGTGTGAGGATCGCTGCATGGTAACCTGGCGTAAGGTCAGAATTCTAACTTGTTATAGTGATGAAAAGATATCACATGGCTGCATTGGATTCATAACATGCAGCATCATGAGGGTATAATTGCCTATGTTTTCATAAATTCACTCTGTAATTTTGATTAAAAGCAAGTCTAAATATTAGCCTACTTTTCGTTGTTGACAATGACAATGACTTTCTCTGAAAAAAATGATCTGAAAGTAAAAACTCAATAGGCATTTCGGAATGAAATGTCCTGGATTAAATGTAATAAATCAATATCAGGTAGAATTGGTATTTAAATTGCAGACTGCCTGCCTGTGTCTTTTAATGTCTATATAGGCATCAGTTAAATCCAAGTTTAAATATTTACAATTTGTCATATGTTAGCATATGACATGTCAAGACAAAATAACTTATATTCTTTATTTACATTAGATTATTTCATTACATTTCAACATTTTTACATTTTCAATACCAATGGATTTCTTTAGAACATAGCATTTGAATGCAGTCCACCACTTATTTACATAATATTTTTTATGTACGCAATTGTTACAAGAAGTAGTTGAGCAAACAAAAATACAGGTCATTTCCAGTTGGAACACAAAAGCCCACTTTGAACCTTTGGTTGTTCATTGAACCTGGCAAATCAATAAAGATTTTATTGTATTTCCCTTAGCTACACAGTAAGAGAGCAGCCCAATTCTGAGCTTTAACTTCTTGTCCTGCAATCGACACCTCAATACAGTGTTTGTTAAACAGTTCAGTTTCAAATTGGGCGTTATTATCAAAACAAAACAGATTACAGACAACATCATGCTGCTGGTAACAAAAGGCTTATCTAGAGGTCATCGGATTCTGGGACCACCATTGGCTCTAGAGGACCAGTGGGTAGGACAAGAGGGCTGCCGTCAGATATCCATCCCTGGGCCGTCCTGTTGAAGGTGGGACGCTTTATGCCTGAGTCCTGGAGTTCTGGGTACTTGGGGGGACTCAGGTCTATCTCAGGAAGTTTGAATGTGATTCCACGGGAAGCTTTATCAAAGCCACCAAAGGGGGTAGCCACCCTGCATAACACAGTAATGTATATTTTAGTTTAGTGTGCCTAGTTTATTGTCTTTATTTTGCAAGCTTAAAGCAATATTGAACTTTTGTTAATCCAATTTGTCTGGAGTAGGCCAATATCCATCATTTGCTGTGAAATAATCCCTCATTCGCAGTTCCTAAACTACCAGGGCTGTTTTCAGACTTCCACTGTTTCTCCAAAACATATATCTAACATGTCTACAGAGCTGATTGATATCTGTACTGGTAGGATGTACTCTTAAGTTAATTAGATATGCAAAATCAAGTTGAAATGGAAACACAGTATATCCTAAATAAACACTACAACAATTTATAGTATGTCAGCTTTGTAGGTTCCGGGTTTAACGGAAGTTCAATATCCCTTCACAAGTCTCACCGGTTAAAGCATTTGTAGTCAGGAAGTTCTGCTCTTGGCTCAGGGCCCGACATTCTCATCTTGAGAGTTTCCGCTAAAGCAGGGTCATTGATGATAGCCTGCTCCCATGGCGAGTGATAGCACTTGACTGTCGCTGCAGAGCTCAGCTTCTCAGCAGCCGCATCTGATAAGGTAACGCCCATTCCCAAACACACACCAAAACATCAGACGCTTAATGTCATTAGGCCAACCCGTGAAATAATATAGATGTAACGGGAGTGGGAATATTGTACTGAGACAGTAGTCTATCAACTGAGACAGAGACCAGGGAACATTCAAGATTTTAAAATAGCCTATTCATCAAAGGATGTGTTAAAAGACAGTTGACATGGGATGACATCATGCAGAAACCTATATCAGATTATACATGAGGCCTTGCTTGGATCCACTGTTGACATTTTCATGGCTAGCTTTTAGCTTTAAGTGTCAGATGGAAAATATTTACCTTGAGCAGCGCAGGAAGCTGACGTATTCTCATCCACTTTAATGGTTAGATTGTTAAAATTCTCTGTTAATGGATCATTCTGTAAAACAATAGATGCATTAATGCAGTGTGTGAGTTATATTTATTTAACATATTTAAGATAGTTATCTACAGTATACATTTGTGAATTGTGCAACATTGTGTGATGTAAAGACATCACTTGTAACCTGACATTCACACACATATACTATGTCTGTGTCAACTGTCCTGGTCACTTAGACATCATCATCATCACCGATAACTCCATAGCAAAGTGTCTGACGCCTCTCAGAAAGTCTAGTAGGAGACACATAGGAGACACTAGTCTCCTATGTGTACTAATATGTCTGCTGGTCACAAAACTGTTCCAGCGATGTCACAAGTCTTGTGTAATATTCAGCCATTAGGTTGAAGGTGAAGGACAGAAATGTGTCAAATGGCAGCCATATGCAGCAGCATAGATACACCTTGACTTACATTTAGCTGTGCATTTGCTTCATTCTGAATGCTTTCGAATGTGTATTTATCAGATCTCCTCTGGCGCATTTTGAATAGACGAGAGCCTCTGTTGGACAGCAGAGACAGCTCCTCCAGCATGATGTCTTTTGGAGTACTGTGCTTCTTTCCTAAGTCCATTGTGTCCCCTGGCAAGACGCAAAGGTGAGACAACAATAAAGAGAAACTTTACTTTTCCATTTATGATGCATTTTGTCAGTATATCACTTGAGTAATATACAGTGGAGTCCAAAAGTCCCCTACCAAGATCTGTTCATTTTCAAACTAATTAAATCTCTAAGTAATTTGTTTTCACATTCATTAAATGTCCTCAAAATGAAAAGAAAACACAATGTACTTAGTAGGGCTGCAACTAATGATTATTTCCGTAATCAATCTGTAGATTATTTATTCGATTACCGTACTTTAGACTATAAAATGACTGTAAAATAAATTAATAAGGCACACAATTTGAACAGGCATCTTGAAATCTTCTTTATAACTGATTGTCTTGATTAGTGTTGAGACATAGTAAAGATTTTAGATTTTGATTTTGATGAATGATTAAACCAATTGTAATAAAGATATGAGCACACTTGAGCAGGGCATGAGAATGTCTCCTAGGAGAGATATGGAGGGAAAGGGAGAGAGAGAAGGGATGAAGAAATGGAGAACAGAATGGAAGGAGAGACAGAAGAAGAGAAATATGGAAAGAGATAGAAGTAGTGGACTGTTAACATGAAAGGTAAACTGCACAGTTTGTGTCTTGAATTTCCCTTTTGGTTAAAACTAAAGTAATGTTACACAAACTGCCCCACTCACCCAAGGGCTGAG
The DNA here is from genome assembly GCA_025447815.1 of Percopsis transmontana. Lineage (NCBI taxonomy): Eukaryota > Metazoa > Chordata > Actinopteri > Percopsiformes > Percopsidae > Percopsis > Percopsis transmontana. The sequence continues at coordinate 2,066,418 of JAOEHI010000001.1, read as the reverse complement.
TGGCTGACACTCTTCTCTGCTCCTCCCCCTACAGAGCTCATAGGCTCACACATTCCCTATCCCTCCCAGTGAAGCCACAGTTGGGTTTCAAACGCTATATCACAATTAAAGACTGTCTCTATAAGTTGGTTTGAGGTGTAGCCTCTATAATGGAATAGCAAATCATACAAGGAACAATTTGTCCACCGCATCCCACACTGAATCACAATGTGATAATCTGACATGCCACTGAAGAGGAAATGCCTCCTGAAATACGAATGTACAATTATCCACCCATAAACTCCCAGGGGAACTGCCACCATGCTGAAAATAATCGGACACTGTAGCCTAAAGGAGCTGTCATGAAGATGATGTTAAGCCATTAAAATGAAGAGAGCCCATATACAAACCTGTGCAAAATCTCTATTTTTTTGTTATTTTATACTTTGTACTTCTAATGGAAAACAAGTAGGCACTGCACTTGAGACCTCAGTACAGAATGAATGTTATGCTTCCCCAACGACCACTATAGACGGAATGTACACCAGCTGTCACAGACCTTCACAATATGCCCACAGCTACACAGTTGGCCCACACTGCTTTCCTCCCCTCTTCCACCCACCCAGAAATAGCCCTTTCAAAAGGACAACGACAAAGGTTTCGTTGCCATAGGTAGTCAATCATCCCATTCGTTTATATATGGCATGTGCCGTGGAATTGACCTGACATTTTGAACTGAGATTAAACTGGACCTTCTACAGTGGGAGTCTGAACTCTAGTCCATACCATTGGGACCATGGACCTCTCGGCAAATAGCTGCTGCATGCATCTTCCTCTCTCCAGTTGGCATTGTACAGAATTGCGACATTGTGGCTTTGGGGAAGGGCAGAACCCACGAGCACTAGAAACACATAAAGGACACAGGTGTAGTCGCTCTGCCAAGCTGAAAGGGAGGGGATTTTATTTTTTTAATGAATCCTTTGGAACATCAGTTTAATAGTATTCTGTAGCATAATGGTTATAACACTGCTATGAAGAGATTATAAAATGCCCTTAAATATATGAATTATTAAATATTTTAAATATTTACCTAGTTTAGGTGATATATTATATTAGAGGATGCAATCAATAAATAAATTAAGCAAATATTGTTTTAATAAATGTCCCACAGGAAAATTAGTTGATTTGGCAAAGTTTGTTTGTTAGATTAACAAATTAGCTTAGCTCATGCAATTTTCTCATGCAGTATTTGACAGGCTATAATGGATCATGTCAATGTTGTAGACTTGGGGGCTTGTTAGATGCTCACAATGCTCCATTTAATTTAAATTGTTAAGTAATTTCTTTCAGTGGAACTTTCCTTTAAGATTTCACATTAGAGAATATGTTGAATCGGATGGGCTCCGGCTAAACATCATGTGCTAAGGTTATACTGCAGCATGATTTTGGTCAATTAAATGATTGTTTTAATACATTGTCATCAGACTAATTTACAATAAAATAATTAATAGATTTAGGTGTGCATTTTATTAAGAAATATTAATATCTGTGCTTCTCAAATATGCCTATTTGTAAGCTACAGCAAGTAATTGCTCATCAACGACTATACTATATCTAATTCACACATGGCCATATACCCATATGTCATGAACAATTTCAATATTATAAAATGCAGTTTCTGAATTGATATTTTTATTGATATTGGATTGAGAGAATACATTCTGTTATTTATAGGAGGATAGATGAATTATGAAATGCACCATAATCAAATGTCAAGGGTTGCAGGATAACATTGATTTAACTAGACACAACTCAAAATAACACAATGGCAATATTCATCCCTACCTGTGGTGGTGTCTCTAGTATGGAACCTGTATCCTTGAGGGGCGACCACGAGGCTCAGGGGTCAACATAGGTAGGCTGATCTTCCCTGATCTTCACGCTCCCGGACACTAAAGTCAAACTGCGAGGGTCTCTGTGTCTGTTGTCAGTGGCATGCAGCTTACATCAATAGGCTAAATTTAACCTGCCAAACACTCAAAACCCCTCACAAACACCATGGGACAAGTATAGTTACCGAAGAGAGGATGGACAAGACTCAAGCCCAGCGCTGGTCTGCGGGCCACGGGCTCCCCTTCAAGCGTCATTGTGGTCATAGCTCTGGGGTAACCATTCGAAGTTGATAACATGGGGGGCACTTTGTGGGCACTTTGTATACACACAGGTATACAGGGCTCGGCCCTGAGATGATGAAGTACCTATACAGGGTCTATACAGTACTATACAGTCATGGCCATACCTGTCTCTGCCAACAGCACACCTCCAGCTCCGCCCCTGAGTGCTGTTCTGTTCTCACACACCTGCTATCAGTTAGTTGATCAGCCTCAACCACTCTGCACACCTGTCCTTAGTTTTCCCGCCATTCAGTCACAGTATTTATACTGAGCGTTACGTGTCCTTTGCGCATAGCTTCATCACTTCCGTGTTTATCGTGTCTCTCCCGTTGGTTTTCCCCATTCTGTGTCCTTCCAGTCGACTGTCTTCCTGGTTTTGACCCTGGCCTGTTTGAACGCGTTTAGATTATCCCCTGGTTTCACTGGCGCCGATCACCTGACCCCTGCCTGCTCTGGAGTCTGCCTACCAATTAGCCCCATTGACTACTTTTGCCTGAAACTGCCAATCAACATCCCGCACTTGGGTTCCCTATATCTCATGTCTACTGGTCTGTTTGTTACACACACAGTGGCAGCCAATCTGCTTGCGAGTGAAAATGGGACGGATTCTGTGTGACATTGTTTTGACTGTTGGAATTTACAAGCAGCGAGCACAAGATATTGTTAGAGTCTAAATGGATCTAATGTATGTTACAGCAAATAAATATTGTAAATGAATGTATATGTAGATAGTTGTCATCTGCATGAAATAATGAACTCCAGGTTTGTGTTATAATGTAAAAACAGTGAGACAAAATGGAATTTCAAAGGAATAGCATTTTTATTTAATTAATTTTATACTGTCGTTATATGGTGCAAAAATTAAGCAAATAATTTTGGTATACAGTATAACAATGTATATAAAGTCCTTTAAGTGATCATGCCATTCATGCTAAAAGCCAGGATTTGTGACTTTCTTAACACATCAGTGTCTCACCAGTGATATAAGGTGATAAATTACTCCCATTCCCCTTAATACCGATATATATTAAATCTGCTATAGGTAGGATTTGACAGTTGCAACAAGAGCTAGCTTTAAAAAGAACGAAAGAGAGTAAGATTCTGAAAATAAACAACCCAAAAACCCAGTCTCTCCCTTCCTCTGGAACCATTTGGTTTGCCATTGCGAAGCGCCATTTATAAAACCAGTTGTCAATGTGATTGACAGGCAAGATAGATTTTTCGGACCAATCAGGGAAAGGAGACCCTGATTGGTCAGGCGGCTGCCAAAATCTAAATGGCCTTATATAGAGGCAGGGGCTATCAACCAGAGCTGTTATTCTCACAGAGCATTTGACTCAATGACAGCTTGGTATCGGTCTATGGCATTTCTAAGAAATTATACTAAATGTATAGTTCTAAAATCCTACCTACATCACTTTTAAACACAGCACAAAGTTGTTAACAAACTTCATAGTTTGTTGGTTGATATTGTGATGTTTAAATTCAGTTATTTGCATTACAGCAATTGCTGTATTGTTTTCTAAAAAAATAAAATAAAAAGAATGGGTCAATATATGGAACTTTTCACATGAGGATCTAGAAATAATAGCATTTATACATATTAAGTTTTATTTCACAAACAAAATGACGTATCAACGAAATAAATAAAAGTTGTTTTCTATAATGGAAAGTGCCATTCCTAAGAACAATTTTAACTGCTGGTAATCAGGAAAATTGTACTGCTATTCAACCTTTATTCGTGACCTTCATTACAATAGTATTCCTCAAAAACATTGTTAGTATGGGGTATGATAGGATTGAACACGCCCCTTGCCTGGGTCCATAATCCTGCTCATTAGCAAACAACCAACTCTTGCACACATACACACTCTTTTTAGCCTTATCTTAACAATGATTTATAGTCCTTAACTGTGTAATTGTGTCTATTTTGTTTAACACTGTCCTGTCATGGTAAACTAATGTTTTAGAAAAGTTGCCACTCTTAGCTCAATGCTCAAATGCCACATTGATCATAATTTGATTTTCATAATTTGTTTTTTATATTTAAGGAATCATGTTGAACCAAACCACGGCAAACAAAATGTATTGCAACACTACAATAATTTACTATGGTACAAGTTAATGTTAACCAAAGTATTCATAAATCCATTGTGAATCATAACCTATAATGTGTTTTTGTATGCTTTCACGAACCACTATAAATCACAGTGAGACAGAACCTATACTATATTTGCTTTAATCAGAATGGCCTTACCATTTCTGGACTGTGCTAAAAAGGAGAGTACCTTGTTGGGCTAATACCTTGCCCCATATAGCCAACAGTGGCTCTACTCCCAGACCATAAAGGCTGGGCTGGTCTAAATGGAGGCCCATAGAAAATTGGCTTTTCTGCAGAAAATGTCCTGTTTAATGACTTTGTGTGAAACGGTGGTGCTGATTGATAAGAACTTTTGTTGACAGGTGGCGTATAAAGAGATACCCTGCTTTTCCATTCAGCTGGATGCTCAGGAAGAGATCTCCGACTCACAGCTTTCACATCAGAGATGAGTGATGACCTGAGGCTCTGGAATGCAAAGGCATCATCCACTGAATTGAGGGGGCTTCTGGACGCTGCCTCCCATGGTGTTGGGGGTTTGTAGGTCTTTTCCTGCCATGATTTATGCCTTTGCACATGTATAAGGGTTGGGTTGAATCCAGGTGTGCTTAAATCTGACAGCGGTTTGTGGAAGGGTACAGAATCCAACCTCCTGGGAAGGCTTAGTGAGCTGCTTCTGCCAAATCCCTGAAAGAAAACCACATCCTCATTGGTTAGTTAATGTAATATTTATGTTGCAGACTTTGCTGTCCCCTGCTGGTAGGTTGAAAGTTTCAAAATTTAAACTTTTAAAAAACTATTATAGTATGATGATTATTTGCCAAGATGCCAAAAAGCCGATTCACTTTAAAGGTACACTCCCTGATTTGTGTTTGGAAATCCCCTTGTGGTTAAAGCCAGCAACAACAAAAACGTTGTTTTGGTATGAAACTCATGCCCCTTCCCCACCACATTGCTGAATTTAATGCACTCATCTCTACTCCTCACCCTATAGAGCTCATGGGCTCTCCATTCTCTCTAATGGTTCTCTCACCTTACAGTCACGTGCACTTTGTGTTTCAAAATACTTTTTAGCTGGGCTGAAAATTCTGAATTCTGGGGTCGCTTTTATGCAATCATGAAGTGGTGCCTTTAATGTAAAAAATCCTGGTGGAATATGCTGTAATGCACACCATTCCACTCAGTTATTAAGATAAAGTCAGCCTAAGCAGCGAAACATTAAAAATTTCCTTTTTATGCAAACCATTACTGCTCATTAATTTGTTGATGAAACTTGCACATGAAAAGTATAGTTGTGAGAAAGGTGAAGGAGGAAATTGTGAGGCTAAAACATATACAGAAGTAAAGAAAACACATAAAAGGGTAAAGCAGATGTTTAATATCAGAATTATGCAGAATTATTATGCAGAAAGAAGAAGTGCAATGAACAATGATATGTCAGAAAGGAAGACAGAGGGACAAATGAGACACGTTAAATAACATTTGCACAATTTACTTTTGAGCTGGTATTGTTTGGTGCCATTTATAGCATAATATTTAAATGTCATCATTCAGGCCAACAGGATGTCAGTTAGGTTTACTGACAATTAAGTGACTGGCCATAACTGACAAATAAGGACAGAATATACACCAAGAAAAAAAACTATATTTCCCAGGTTAATGACACAACATAAAACTAAAGCATTGAGCTATTATGACACCATCAAGGTTTGGAATGAGACTGAAGGAATTGCAATCTTATGCAGCCAAAAGAAGTGCAAATGAATCCCCAATCACGCTAATTAAATGACAATGTAAATATCAAAATCCTGATTTTTTTTTTGTGGTATAATTGTTATTATGTGTGATATTTAAGTTCACAGACTTTTTAGTAAGTAAATACAAAATAATCTTTGAGTAAATAAACTTAAATAAACTTAAATGTGCATTTAAAATCTAATTTATATATTTATTGATTTATTTAAATAAGCTCAAGGGTGATACTCCAAGAAGCTCTAGACATTTATTCAACACACGATAGCACTTCCTGAGAATGCCAAACATTGTTAGACTCACATTTCTTTTAGGTTCTTATGTTCAAGTAAGTTTTAGGAAGGTGTAAAAAGTGCAGAGATTTTGCTTCATTCATGTCCTAATAACTTATATATTACAAGATGTTGCCATTGTGCAGTACATTCTTTTTCAAATAACTTGTATGTGTCAACTTCTTCTGTACATACCAGCTAGATATAGCCACCCATATAGAATTGTAGTCTAATGGCTATTTTGACAATGTCAAAGCCTACAGTATACCTCTTTACGTGTAAAGATTGGCCTGCAAGATTTTATACTGCATGCAAGCAAGTTGCTAAATGAAATCTATTCAGTCAATTATTCATTATTTTGTTGCATCACAACATAGTCAACATTAATGCTGCATAAGAATAGGCCTCCACTGTTTGCTTGCTACCACTGGATTCTTTGCAGAAAATTTAGGTCGAGGAGCCATTTGGCGTGCACCTCTAGCAATGAGGGATGCAGGAGAGAAATGCTCTAAGCTGTTGCCAAGAGATGGCTGGTGGGAAGTGCTTTTTAAGGGTTGGGTGTTTACTGCTTGCTTACTGGTTATGTGATGGGTAGCAGATGCAATAGTGAGCTTTTTGTCCAGTTGCTTGTCAAGTGAGACAGACTCAACTAATCTTTTGGGTTCAAGACCACTTACCGATCCAGAGGATTTAGTAGGGGATTTTGACTTGCCTTGATCAGCCAGATCCCCACCATTATAGGGAGGGTAATATGGGACAGAACTAGGTTTAGGTGCAGGGGTAACCTCAGAGATAGGGTCTGGAGATGGTTTGGGGCTGGGACTTTGGGCCTCAGTGACGGCATCATACTTAAAAAGTGAGGAGTCCAGTTGATAAGGCTGATGCTTCATCACATCTATGCTACTAAGGTGTTTTGTTGGTACTTTTGGCTTGCTTTTGGTCTTCGCCTTAATTGTCGGACTTGTGGAAGGGGGTTGCTTTGCTGCTGATGGGGGGTAGAAAGGAGCAAGGAGAGGATTGTATGATAAAGGAGGTGGGGCACGGACATTTGGGGAATATCTCCAGGAGATAGGGAGTGAGGACGTAGGGGAGGGTGATCTTGGACTTTTAGCTTGCACTGTTTCACCATCAACCACAAACTTCTCCATACGGGACTGCCTCTTGGCAAACAGCTCTGCACCTTTTCCCCTCAGAGTTGGACGATCAGCAGCCTGACTAATGCCTTTGTCTGAAGCCTGAACCCGTGGAGGATCAGGTGGTGCTGGAGATGAGTTTCTTTGGTATGGTGGGCAAGAGGAAACTGAGTTAGTGGCATTTGATGGCTTACTCCTTGAGGTTGAGTGTACATGAAGTCGACTGGAGGCCTTCATACTCACAGGTGATTGTGCTGGCTTTGGGCTCCAACTATTCATGGGTGGTTGAAGTTGTGGCTGAGGAGAGTAGTTGACAGGGGCCCTGGCATTGGAAGGAGTTGGAAATGGGGCTTGACTTTGAAGTGGTGCCCAAGGATTGGGCAACTGCTGAAGCTGGGCCAAGCCTCTCTGTTGTGAGGCATTCTGAGTATGAGGTACTGCAGCTGGAGACGCTGGTGAAACTGGACTCCTCTGTGCCTTAAAAGGCTCAAGTGAGGGACTCTTTTGCATCGTAGGAGGGCAGCTTGGTTTGACATTAGGTTTGGGAGCAACTGGAGGGGGAATCTTGAGTTTGACTGTTCTGGGTTGCATGAAGTTACAAGCTTCAGCACCTAGACTAAAAAAGTCTTCTTCTGTTTCAATATATGACCTCCTATCACCTTTGTTTTGATTGTAAAGATCTGACGCCTGATTTGACATTATGGACTGTTTATTACTTCTCCGTTTTGACTCCGGTAGGATTCCAGTCTTGATGGCTGGAACAGAAATGCGCTCATCTCTTGAAGCAATGATGTCTCCGGTAGGGGACCAAACCTGAGGACTAGAGTTAATAGGCACTGGTACTTTGAATATCAATTCATGCTTCTTTGCCACTGGGGCAGCCACAACTGGTGAGAAGACAGTTGTGCTTTCTTGAAATCCTAGAAAGGGCTTGGCCGTCCTGTTTGACACCAAAGGCTTTGGCACAGGGTTCATCTCTTGAATGTTTTGTTTGTTCTGCCTGGGACGTGAATCTGTGTAGTTCTGATTGGCCTGGGGAAAAGCTTGCCTGTATGTTGGCTCTGTGTCATGAGTATTTTTCACCCCTGTATGCGCAAACTCTGTAAAACCTTCCACAGGTAAACCTTTGCTCCTCAATTCCTCATGCTCCATTGCGATTGCATCCATGCGATGGCGACGTTGGGTGAACATCATCACACCCTTTCCTTTTGTTTCTGTTAGTCCATCCATTTCTTTAAAAGTCTTCGGTATATATAGAATACTACTCCTCTTGCTCAGAATCAAATCCAATCCACCAAATCCAATCCAAATGACAGTACGTCTTCAGCTTCTCTGTCACTTCTGTCTTGGATATCAGGCTCGTTTTCACCAATCCCGTGTGTAGAGCAGGCAACTTTATTGGTGAATCAGTTAAAAGCCGAGCTAGGCGCTTACATTTAGGCTTGGTCTCCTTAATGTGTTGCTATGATTGGCTCTCGAAGTGACAAAGCCCTGAGAGAGACAGCGACAGACAGAGAGAACGAGAGTGATAAAGAAAGAGAGAGAGAGAAAGAGAGAGAGAGAAAGAGATTACAACTGTGTATTTCGGACTTAAAACCGATAAGGTCTATTTTTGCATATATTTTACTGTTGAAAGTATGTGATTTTTTTGTTTGCATTATTATTATAATTCCAGCCTGATTAATTATTTTTTTCTATATGTTATGGCCCATAGTGTATATCTATATACACTATGGGCCATAACACTATAATTAAATAATTATATATATTATTTAGTCTATCAAGTAATCATACTGAGTAACAGGAAGTTTAAAAGTGTTTTTGCTGAAGCAAGCACTCTAATAAAAGCACCATATTTATTTACAGCTAACTTAGTGCATGAGGCAAGAAAAGTGAGCAGCTATATTTCCATTGCAGTGAACCTTACGGCTGGAAAAGGGATCAGATAACGTGCCAGGCGGACACATGCTGGTGTCCATCAAGTACAAATTCTGCCAGCCTCATCATAGCTATGGCCATATTTTATTCTTGTCCTGCTCTGAATATCAAAGCCTTGTAAGATCACTGATCAAACAGAACTCAAATAACCAGTGCCATTATTTTGCATAACTAATTGTAATTAAGACCTTTGACATTATCAAACAAAATCAGTTTAGTAACAATACTATGGATAGGATATGCATTTACCAGTGCACTAGCTATATTGTGAAGAACTTCATTTCACACAAAAAATACATTTTAAATGGAATATATGAATACATTTCATTAAATGGAAGAAATGAATCAGTAGTTTCACTGGTTACTGCACAGTGTGCACCACTGGCTACATACGTGCACCGGAATCTAATGAATGAAAGTGGAGGATAGCTACTTACGTGCGGCCGTGTCCAGTGCCTGTTGAGTCTGCACAGATCTCTGTCAGACTCACAGCTCCAGCCCTCTGCCTGCTGAGCACCCTCGCCTGAAATTCCAAAGGAGACAGGAGCAGGAGGTGGCTTCACTAGACCCTCCTCTTGAAGATTCAACCGTTCCTCTCTCCCTATACCTCCAACCGCAGGGGGCTGGGCCCTGCCTCCCGCTGTCAAGGTCAAGCCCAGGGTCATGTCACTGCAGGCGATTGAGGAGGTGAGAGATGAGTTCCACTGTGTGGGTCCGAGGCTAAGGGTAAACGAAGCCTGACATGAGGTATTGAAGAGATGGGAGAATGCCCCTCTTGACGCAGTTACACGATCTCTTTCTTGGTATGCAGCGTTCTTCTCACTCCTACGTATGGATGTCCGATCTGGTGACTGAAGGCATTTCGGTGTTTCTTGGTCAGACTTTGGCATATGAGCAGATTATGGGTCTGAGGGGATCTCTGCATCACTCACAGCGGGATCATGGACCCAGTGGTCCTTACTATCTGGGTCGTCAGTCAAATGGTTTACGTTTAGTGCTGTGCACACGTTGCCAAATTCAAGACAACGCTTTTTACGTTGAAGGATGAGTGTACAGTATAATGTATAAATGATATAGAGGATTGGTAATGATGGTACTTAATTAATGGGACACTCCTTTATTGGTTCCCTTGAAACCAGTGTTACAAAAAACGTGGTTCCATGGCCCCCCACACCTCAGTGCTGAGGGGCCTGCGCGTCTCTCTACTTCTCTCTCTAGAGCTCATAGGCTCACACTTTTCCCTGCGCTCCCCTCTAAAGCCCGTGTTTCAAACATAAACACTGGGTTACCGCTGAAATTTATTTAAGAAATCACAGTGTTTCTTTAGACATGTTGGGATCTTTAAAACTATTTTATTTATTTATTATTATTTAGGCATACATTTATTTTTAACATACAGTATTTTACCAGCATCACCTCCACGATACGATGTTGAATTTGTCATCCCAAAAAGCAATATATAAATATATTTCACCTGCATTTGAAGGTTGTTTTAGGGTGCAGGGACAGTTTCTACAGCAATGTTACACTTTGTAATATTACATAGTAACTACTATGTGATTGACTGGATACATTCCTATCCCCAATTGGAAGTGGAGAATTGTCATGGAGTCAACACTCTAAATGGAATTGTATGCAACATCAGCAGGGATACGGCATTCACATCCAAGGACATAACCAAAACATTTGGGTGGCTGTTTTCCTAGCTACCGTTTATACTGTACAAGGAGGTTTCTTTGCCCCCAGTATCCTCATCTGGCACCGCAGTGAACATCAATGTGTGTGACCATTTCCATTTAAGAACTGAATTACAGATGTTAGTTCAGAAGTTCTGGACAAACAAGCCTTTCTCTCAAAACTAAGTAAATGTATTTTGACATCACATGAACAAATCTCACTTGTGTTTCTCTTCATTCACATAAAATCTGACTATCTTTATTTCTCTCAAATCAGATGGTAACATTTTTCATATTAGATAATAGTATGGCTCAAACCCTTGTCGAGTAGTGTTAAACTGCTAAAAGCAGAAATACCATTCATTACAAACAAATACAAATAACATATCTTGTACAGAGAGGTTTAACAACCAACTCTAACATTAGCCTTTCATATTAAGAAAGCTTTAATGTAAATGAAAGCAATTATTTATTAAGCTATTATTTACTGTAGGAGCAGAATGTAGGATGATGTCTGTTTTTTTAAACATTAGCAAGTTGAGACTTGTTTTCATAACTCAATCCCTCACTTCACACGATCTCATGAAGCCTAGTTACCAAGAACAATTAAGTTTGAGAGCATACTTTCGGATATGAATGGATTTGAAAAATTCCAAGTCATGGTCATCTTGATTCAGAGCATCTGTTAAATGACTCTGCCATGCTACTTTCTGCTGAATAACTTTGTGGGGGTCGTTCCCTCTCACTACTGTGACTTTAGGGGTCTGGATGATGGAGTGGTCTTTAGGAATTTAACCCAGGAACAGAGAATGGCTGTTAGTGTTCCAGTACAGTTCCTGTGAAATGTTTGAAAAAGCCCAGAATCTGTCCACCTCCAACAGCACTGATGACATGCATACTGTTCAGTGTAAGGACGGATGGGTCTATGACAATAGCACTCTTAGAACCACATTGGAAACAGAGGTATGTGTAAAAGAGAAAACTGTGATTTGGGTGTACGTGCATGTCATTTGGCTGTACTGTATTATGTGTAAGGTAATAAGCCTGCTTAACCACAAAAAAAGGACCAGGATTGAGTAGAACAATTTTTCCAGTGATCAATCTATATTAATGTGTGCTTTAATGACCTAAAGACCAAAGATTCAAATCATATTGACAATCTTTTGACTTGGCCTAATTTGTATACTACCTCACGTTATAGATTCTGGCATGTGCTTCGCATGCATTCAGTTCAAATACAAACACGATGCTGTGTTGAAAGTAGTTGAAAGATTATTTTCACGATAATTACAGGCAAAACTAATGCTGCTTATACATGTTAGCACTTCACATAAAAATATCTTCTTCAAAAAGTAAAAATTTCTCAGGTTTTACAGTGTAGGCCCTGCTTCCTGCAGGGAACGTTTCTGTTAACCTCTTAAGTAGAATAAAAATTATGTACTGGAAATGGTTTGTAAGAAAACTTTCCGTTGCCTGAGGGCAACAATTAGATCGTTTAGCAGACGCTTTTATCCAAAGTGACTTACAATTACATGGTGCTATTACTACTGCAACGCTGTGCAGTAGAGAGTTTAAATGTCTTCCTTTTAAGCAAGATCTGGTGTGCAGCAGGAAAGGCATGAACAAGGCAACAGTGACCATCTTTTTCATTGGTGTCGTGTGTGGAGCGCCGTTATTTTGATATCTCAGTTATAGGTCACTCACTGTGTGTGTGGTGGAGGCGGGGTTATGGGGTGGACTGTGGAAGTATGGACAAAGCAATACATTTATTCCTATCTCTATTTGGGAATTGCATCCTAGCGTACAGTAGACTTTAATTACACTTGGCCCAAGTCCTGAGGCCCATGGGCAAGGTTTCCTTGCTAATCTTGTAGATTCCATCACACCCTCGGTAGGTACTAACTGTGTCTGCCCACAAAATATGTATACATATAATATATAAGTGCTGTTTTTAAACTCAAACTGTTTTTGTCTCATCTCTCAGGCACTGTTGCATTTGGAAGCTGAAAGAGGACATGAGTACAGTTTTTGGATCTTGTTAAAACCCCAAATATTAGAAAACTTACTATATGTTCAGGGATTATATGGTACATCCCCTTTATCAGATATAGATATAAAAGCAAAACATTTTCTTTCTGAGTTGACCCCAAAAATAAAGGGAGTACTGTTTGGAACCCCACTTTTAATAGCATAATATAATAGCTTAAAACACGATTAGCGACATTAAATACTATGTATTATAGTTTGCTGACAGTTTTAATGTATTTTCCAATTTTTAGGCATGGAGTAGCATTTACATATTATGGTATAAGTCTGAATATCACTGGGTTTGGGCTAAACCCATACCTTACTCAGCTTGTGTTCACGCCGATTGAGATTCCAGGAAATATTGGTGTTACTTCTTGAACAAAGTTGGCAGAAGACCTGGGCAAGTCGGGGCACTGGTATTAACTGGTGTCTTTACCTTTTTAAAAGGTAATGTTAGAACCTGTTAGAGTCCTGCCAAGAACAATTTAACTGCCGAAGACAATATCAACAACGATAACAATATATGGTTAACAATAACTATATATTGGTAAAAATGTACAACTGGTTTTAGAAAGAGATGGACACACAACTGAATGTTTTCATTAACATTAAATATTCCATATTTTCCTTTTAACAAAAGGTATTGAAAAAGGATGCTAAAAATTAATAAAATTACACATTACAAAATTCAAGCGAGAATCGTTAATGAGAGAGAGAGAGAGAGGTAAAAAAACTTTGTGGCTTCACTGTGTTTGCCTGACTGCCCCAAGAATACCACACAAACCTTTCCACTTGCGTGAGTATCAAAATGCAGTAGGCAGAGTAGGCAGAGTAGGTTACTAGGAAGCAACAATCATAATCAGCTATTCCAAAATATTACAACTGTAATATAGGCTAAATAAGATTTTATACATTTTAAATGTAGGCCTAAGGAATCAAATAGTTAGCTTATTGCATTACTGTAAATATGAATTGCAAATACATCAACTTGTAAATACTGTAAATATGCCTTCCAATTCCTTCTAAATCAAAACTTAAAATATTGCTTAATCAAATATGTATATACAAGCTACTATTCAGACAGTGGTGCAAACTGTGGGAACAGACTGTATCACTGACCCGTGCCCTTTGAACTCAAAAGATTTTATGTGTAATTTAAGAAAATATGTAACGGTTTGTTTTAGTTGACTAGGTAATGTTTTGTCTTTTTCACAAATGCCTTGCAACTCATTCACACATAGTCACAGGCAGTTGCTTATAAACAAGTTTATCAAAACATTGAAAAAGAAATGTGGTTCCATTTAAGCCTTACAGTAGGTCTGGATTATCCACAGGGAACATGGAGCCAGTGCCCATGACCTAGCTAACACAATATGTAAATTAGTCCAACAAAAGATAATGTTCAAATAGAGTAAATATTTTTTGCTTCATGTAGAGGAATAATTTGTCTTTTCCCGGAAAGGAATTAAATGATGAGTCATTGCTACATACATTACCTATTGACATGAATGGAGACATTTCTTGTTCCAGGCACCAGTCTCTCTATTGGTTGAATGTAGATATTGACCTATTTCATCATTGTGGGGGATAGATCAGTGATTGCTTTGTCTGGTCTTCAAATTCAGTCAGAGGTTTTACACATTGAAATACAATTATAAATTATGTTTTTTTCCACATTTCATTGAAAGATAGTAGGCAACCGGTACAACAATGAAATTTGAAAATATTCTTATGGACCTTAATGGCTTTGGAAGGTTTCAGGTGATGATAATTGTAATCAGCTTTATTGGCCGGTTCACCCTGCCATGCCACTTCATGCTGAATAACTTCATAGGAGTGGTACCTAATCACCACTGTGACTTCAGTGCACTTGATGATGGAGTTGTGTTCGAGAATTTAACCCAGAGACAGAGACTTGCTGTCAGCATTCCCGTGGAGGAAGATGGGAGTCCAAGCTCCTGTCGAATGTTTGAGAAACCCCAGTATCATCTGCTGCTTAACTCCTCCAACACCACTGATCTACACACAGTGCAGTGCCAGAATGGATGGGTGTATGACAACAGCACATTAAAGTCTACGCTGGCTACACAGGTGAAGTATATTTATTTTCTTTTGAAATAATTAAAACAAAGTGAACAAACCACATTGTCATTCCATATCTGTCTGCCATTTATTTCTTGCAGGAAAGACCTTTTATATTGTGTGTAGTGTCTTTCACTTCAAATTAATATAAAATGATACAGTATTAAGAAAATGTTTAGACTATAGCCATGCTTATAGTTGTTTGGGTAGATGTTATTAATGCTACACATATTTCTCATATCCTAACTTTTGATTGAGTATAGCTATCATAATATTGTTTGCCACGATGAATAAACATAAGATCCCAATGTGTGAGTTTATCTTTGTTGATAACTTGTTTTCCAAGTGGGATCTGGTGTGTGATAAAAGAGGGGAGAACAAGGCGACTGCCACTATCTTCTTTATTGGAGTGATGTTTGGCGCCGTGTTCTTTGGAAGTCTGAGTGACAGGTATCACAACCTTTTGGGATTTACACCCACATACAAACATAGGTTACATAGGTTTAAAGTGAATATAGTACTTTTCACTACTTATTAATATCATATTGCTGAAACCAAATCTAACTAGATACTGTCATTCCGTAGGTTTGGTCGGAGGATCATGTTGCTGGTGTCATATATATCTGCAATGTTATTTGCTATTGCTAGTGCTTTTTCAACAACGCTCATCATGTTTGCAGTGCTGCGGTTCTTCACTGGGTTTGCCATCACTGGAATCGTCATTGTCTCAACAGTCCTGAGTGACTATATTCCCTACTTTCTATGTGTATCCATCATACATACCACATATAACTGCCAACAAAGAGACCACAAAGAGTTGGCCATGCCCTGTATTAGTTTTTGTACAATTGCTAACAAGCACTATTCAATATTGAGTTTACTTTTTTCAAAACTCTTCACACAGTTGTCTGTACAAAAAACATCTTGGTAGATGTTTGTACCTAATCCACCAAAACACTTCATACATGGCAAGATACATCCTAGGATGTATCTTAAACCTTGTAAGATATTTAATATACTTCAATATTGTATTGTATGTAACAAATTGTGGTCCACTTGAATTTTGTATACCTTATGAAAAGAGTATGTAAACATTTGCAAAATGTGCTACAGTACATGGAGTCATGGTGGTTAAGTTTAAATGAGAAAATAATTCATGAATTTTGAAAGATGTAGCAGTTTGGTCCACATAGACTGCTGTTGTGTTGGTGGTGTGAAGAGTTAAAAAGTAAACTCGTTACATACACATTTATTTATGTATGTAGTAAATCTAAGGATTATGAGTTCAAGCCACTGAATATATGCATTTAGGATCATCACAGAAATGTTTTCTTTGTAGGTGTGGAGTGGGTGGACATTGAGCACAGAAAACTGGTGGGCGTTATCGACAGCTTGTCTTGGTCATTTGGCAACACAGTCTTCCCAGCCATTGCTTACTTTGTGACTGACTGGCGATGGCTGACAGTTAGTGTCACCTTACCACTTGCCCTGGCAATCCTCACCTGGAGGTATGAATCAAACTCATGTTAGTTAAACAGAAGATAGTTTGACAGTACCCCATTTACACGTCATAAAAAGTAAGTAATTTGTGTGATTCCTTAATAGGTGGATGCCTGAGTCGGCTAGATGGCTCATTACCAATGGAAAGTTGGAGCAAGCTCAGAATTATTTGCAAATATGTGCCAAAATGAACCGAGTGAAGGACTTTGAGCACACATTAAAAATAGAAGCAAGTATACACTAGGAATTCAAATATAAATTATTTTTTATTTTGGGTACTGTGGGGATGATAATAATTCCTTATGATGCATGTAAAATTTGGACCTGAATAATGATACTGATTTTTGTTCCTTAGGTTCTGTCGAGTATTGTTACAACTGAGAGAGAAAATAGACTGTACTCCTACCTAGATTTGATTCGCACACCTAAGATGAGGAAACTAGTCTTGAGTACTGGCATTGTGTGGTGTGTGTTTTTCCAGTATTTAATATATTCTTTTAAATAAAAGAACATCTGCCAAGGAGGTTACATTTTAATCTTGGTTGTCTGTATTTGTCTGTTAGCACAGCAGAATATCAAAAGGCTACCACAAATTCTCCTGAATTTTAAAGCATTAGGGTGAAAATTGATATTTACTGATGCATTGACAATTGGTTATTTGTCAGCCTTAGCAGAGGCGTGTGCCCTCTACTTCTTCTGCATCTATGAATGCAATGAGATTGAACTGCTGTCCTATCTCTACAGGTTTTGTGTGGCCTCTGCATTCTATGGGATCAGCTTCAACATCACAGGCTTTGGGCTCAATATATATCTAACACAATTTATATATGGGTTGATTGAACTACCAGCCAAGTTATCAGTTTATTATTTACTGGACAAAATAGGCAGGAGGCGGACTGAAGTGTGGTCTCTTCTGTTGGTTGGGGTCTGTCTGGGAATCAACATTTTAATACCAAAAGGTTTGGATTATTTGTGTGAAATCTGAGCCCTAATTTACTGTATATTTATTTGGATACTAGAACAAGTTTATTCCTTTGTGTAATACAATAGATTAAGTGAGCATATAGTAGTGCAGTAAAGTGTTTGTCTTCCAAGTATACAAATATTTTCCCCATGCTTAATACATTTTTCTATAACTATAAAGAAAGAAGTTTAACTTTAACTGTTATTACAGATATGTCTGTTACCAGAACTGCTGTGGCAATCATAGGAAAGGGGTTTTCAGCTTCATCCTTTGCAACTCTCGTATTGTATAGCTCGGAGCTATACCCTACAGTAATAAGGTAATAATTTCCCATTATTCTTCATAATTATAGTTTCCGATGTGGATGTCTACGTCTATAAACTCACTCTACATATCGTATACATTTTCAGGCAAAATGGTATGGGCTATAACTCGTTCATAGGTCGGCTTGGTGTAGCTGTGGCTCCTCTGATCCTCCTACTAGATGAGGTGTGGCGGGATTTGCCCCAGGCCATATTATGCTCTCTGGCTGTACTGGGGGCAATAGTGGCGAGCACGCTGTCAGAGACCCTTAACAGGAGCCTGCCAGAAACCATAGAAGAAATCGAACAGCAGGGATGAAATACACCGTCTCATAGACATCCTAAGCTTTTATACATTTTCTCCACTATTCTGTGTTAATTGACCCATCTTGTTTAGACTTGGAAATGTTTAGTTTCAGATGAGGAAACAAAGTGATCTATTCTTTTAAAATCCATGCATTATTTGAACAAAAAATAAAACAGGTACATTTTTAGTAGGCCTATTTATATTGTTCTACAAGCATATAAAACTGATGTCAGAAATCCTGGTGTTCATAAAATGTTTGCTTTAAAAATAAAAAAAAGTTAATTGGTGAATTAGTGAAATAAACACTGACTGATTAATGACCAAGCAAAATAACTTGACATTTACTAGGTTTACATGGTTTACATGGACACTATATTGCAATATTATAATCTTGGCACTGGTCTTGTAAAAATAATATTTTTATGCATTTATATAGTCACTCTGGCATCTAAAGACTAATGATAAACAAACCTCTAGGCTCCCACATTTATAAGATTTATTGTTGTACACTAATTTTAAGTCAAAGCTCCTTTATTAAAGAAACAACGCCAGTACATAGACGTTCAGTTTTTACTAATTTTCAAAAGAAAAGCATCTACAGTATGTGACATGTTCATTAGGATATTTGTTTTTTTGAAAAATCCATCAGGTGAAGCAAGTCAAATATTTGCCACTGATATTTGAAGTAATCACTTAATTTTACATAATGAGCAACACAGGAAGAAAAAGACAAAACAAAATCAAATTACAAAATTCAAAACATTAAGATACAATGATATAGACTCTAATGTCTAAAACTTTAATATGCCTTTAGTTTCCACAACATTTTTCTCTCTGGGGATATTCAATACTGGGAATACTCCTTGGTCTCTAGCTTGGCAACAATCCGTTCTAGCTGTCTTTTTGCTTCACATTGTGGGAAGTTACCCATTTCGTAGTACTGAGGAGCAATCTTCACTAACCTGTAACAAAAAAGGAAAACATTAGAATGTAATTAGATTACTTTCACTTATATTAGAATTACTCATTTTGAAAATACTGATTTGGTCCAATTATGGATTTTTTTAGCCGGTCTTATCTTTTATAACCTTTGTCGTCATACAAAATATATATGCTATACATGGATAATCTTTCTAAAATAAAATATATGCCCGATTCAACCACTTTTAAAATGGTATCTTAGCCCTTTTTTTCCCCTCATTCATTCAAAGATGGATATTTATAGATTAGAACTAAGAAGGTAGATAAGGTAAATGGTCATAAAGAGATTTGTAAAACAAATCTTATGACATGACAAAATGTCCCTTACCATTCTGGCTTGATATCTGTACAAGTGCGAATGTAATTCTTGGTGGTAAGGACAAACTCGTTGTAGAGCACCCATTCAGGCTTGTGGTCTAGGACTGTGGAGGGATGTAGCTGGACCACTTGGTTGTCTTTGACTGTGAGGTAATGACCAGTGCGCTCCAAATGAGCTACCTACAGAGGGAAGAAAACACGTTTAATTGTAGTAATTTTTATAAAGTCATCAGTTCAGTTTCTTATCTGTTGAGCAACAAGCATTAAACCCAACAGTGTCCATGACTCATGGATATTTAGAAGCGTATCTGAAAGAGACTTCTGTCACACCAGAGGTAGAGGTGCTGACACTAGAAGCTAAACAGTAGTTTGTAATAAACCAGAAGATAACCACCACGCCACTCTCTCCATCGCTTACTACTAGTAGTAAAGTATATATACACATTTGCATGTACTATGCCAACCAACATCCGTTCACCTGCATGAAGAACCCAGTGCAGAGTGCTCGGCGTATGTTAATGTAATAATCTCTGCTGGTGAATTCTGTACTCCGCCGGGGCAAGTTGAAGCGGTCCATGATCCTGGACAGCTGCTGGCGCACGTTGTCTGCTGACATCAGCGACCGGTAGTTGACAAAGTTGTCATAGCACCACTGGGTAGACTCGTGGTCTAGGAGAGAAATACCAAAGATTCTGAAATGTAACAGTCAAGCGTAGAATAGCACATAAACATGCATTTATTTGAGGGTACACTTCTTTGTCATGTTACAGCGCTCCCATTGTTTGTTTGAAACACAACTATGCACTAGGGTTGAGCAATATGACATTAGGAGTCGGCGGTGGGCTGAATCCATCGCAGGTGTATTTTCTTTTCTGACGGTATTTGTCCGATTTTAAGTATTTGTCCCGTGTTTGGCTATTTTTGTTACATTGTATACATTTTATCCAATTAGGTTTGGTTTCACATTGCAATTTTGAGAGCGCACTGAAGAACAATGAAAGTCAATGGAGAGCTGCGAGAGTGACACGGTAGGTATCCACCCACGCGAATACATCGGCAATTTCTGATTCAAGCAGTGACGGTAGTTGAAAGGTACATTTTGAGCCATCGCCCAACCCTTATATGCACATAGCGGTAGGGGGAGGACAGTGAGTTTAGGATCTGTGTATGAGGAGCAGTGCTGGCAGCACATTACAAAGTAAAGCATTACTGTAATCACATTGCATTTGTCTGCAACGCAGCCAAGGCAACACACTGCTGTTCCTAAATTCCATAATCACATTACAGCTACTAATCAAACAATTATGTAGTTACGTTTTTCTGTGAAGCTCTCTTTGGGCTGATTTTTAATGACTTTGCTGTCGCTGTGGTATTATTTTATTAAAAAAGCATAAAATAAAGATCTTGTGCATGTCCTCTATATTGGGATAGGGATTTCTGCCGATATGTGGGCATATGTAAAGTTTAACATTATAATGTTAACTGGCAATTACGTGACAATGCATCTCAGGCGATGTTGTAGAGTAACGTGAAAGAAATGTAAAGAGTAGTGTAAAGAATTACTTTCTACAGGGAGTAAATAAGTAAAGTACTTTTTAACGTAACGAGTAATGTGCAATACATTATTATTTTTAAGTAACGACCCCAAGACTGATGAGCAGTAGTAGTAGAGAAAAATGCTTTCAGGGCTGAGGTGCAAGAGGGGCATGCACTCTTTTCAGTTTCAAACAAATACATTTCTGTCACAGTGGCTTGAACCACCTCCAATTCCAAAAAGTCGTTTTTATTTTGCCAATAAATGGAAAATTCTATAAACTTGTTGTATGTGTGTGTAGTTTTTTGTTTCTTTAAACTGTACCACATTTTAGTAATGCACTTACTCTGCTTGAAGGCGTGGTAGACATTGAGCAGTGTCAAGTGATCCCCATCGATGTGAGCAAATCTCATCTTAGATTCGTCGGCTGCCTTCTTAGCCTCCGTGGGGCGGACGAAACACTGTGGGACTAAACAAGGTTGGTATGGGCCCCAACAAAGCCGCCCATAGGGATGAGTGACACATTCATAAACAATGGAGCAAAGCCTATGACGCTAGGACACTCGACAGAGTGTTGGGACAGGGCAGGACCACAATGTCTAGGAAGAGCACTTCTGCGGTCTCTCTCATGGTCTTTCCCCAACTGTGTAGTATTGGCTATTAGCTCGTAGGGGGGAAGGGGGGTCATTTTACCACATCTGTAAAACAAAGAGTTTTCACACAACTATAGCGTTAGGGACAGCAACAACTCACGACTCAGAAATAAATGATAGGCCAACAGGAGAACATAACGGAAGTATTACTAGCACTGCAACGGATTACTTAATTATTTCATTAGGAGGGTACTTAATTTCCCCGTTCACACTGAATGTGAGAAAATAAAGTGGTGCCTGCCCTATCCACCGCTTTGGCTAGCTTTGCTGGTGAATACCAAAATGGCCTTAACACTAGGTTTGACAGCCTCAAAATGGCAGCCTAAAAGTGCAGCCTAAAATATACCGCCACAGCAAGCTTTAACGCTTAAATATCACCTGTATGCTACGGTTATCATTGAAACCTGGGAAGCTTTTAACCACTAATATGTTTTATGTCTACCCTTGGAGAAATGGTCTATAATCCAAGATGAAATTAGGAAGCTTTGCGGCACAATTATTTAGGTTGAAAAACATGGGCTACGTAACCGCAGTTTCCGTTAATCTTTTAAGACAGGTCAGTTTAGACAACTGATGTTTAGAGAAAGGGTTTAAACTCCTACATATATTTAAGTTTACTAAATTCATATTAAAAGTTTTTGACACTGTTTTGAGACCTGGCCTGCTGTAGGCCAGGTAGGTGACAGCCCAGTACTGGGCATTACCTGACAACATGGCAGTAATGGAAAGGATCTCGTTAGAACAGTTAAACTCGCAGCTGGCGATGACCATCTTAGCCAGCTGGGGGTCTAGGGGAAACTCTGCCATCATGGAGCCCAGCTCCGTCAGGTCTCCATCATCGTTGAGCGCGGCTAGGTAGTTCAGCAGCTCCAGGGCTCGCATCAGTGTCTCAGGGGCTAAGAGGGTGGGGGGAGAGGAAACGGTTTAGACCGGCCTGTCTGGCCAGAGAGCTAGAAGTACTTCTTATGCTCAGACTGAACAAGCATCACTTACCTGGTGGGTCCATGAAGTCAAAGTGCACAAGATCATCGATGCCCAGCTTCTTCAGCTGCAGGACAACTGATCCCAGGTTGGAACGCAAAATTTCAGGGTACGTGTTGTCCTGGGGAGGGGTAGAGAGAGGGAGAGAGAGATTACAATCTATTAAATGACTAGAGATAGCACCCCCCTAGCTTATAAGGCTACTCACTTGCATCTCTGTTTTGTATGCCTTCTCTGTGTAGAGGCGAAAGCATTTCCCTGGCCGTGTCCTGCCAGCTCGGCCTGCCCTCTGCTGGGCAGAGGCTTTACTTATGGCCGTGACGAGCAAGGACTCCACCCTGATGCGGGGATTGTACACCTTAACACATACAATTTTTTTTAAAAAAAGACAATGAATATCAGGTCATAGCTGAAATAAGATACACACTTCTCAAATGAGACCAAATGCAGAAGCATTACTACACTCACTGTTAATACATTAAAAATATTGGGGTTTCACACTGGAACACCTTTAATGTTATTAATATTCTCATTCATTGATTTACTGATATTTTTTCCTGTCTCGTCATTATAGTGGGAACTGTTGTGTGCATCATTAGGCCAATTCCTATTATTTTGTGCAAACAAAAGACTAAATTTTTAATGTGCCCTGCAAAAGATGCCCTTCAAGTAAGGCTTTGGATACCAGTTTTTTTTTTTTTAACCCCACAGACTTTCCTGGTTTAGAGAATGTGTTAAAGTTTATAAGCCAGAGTCCCCACATTATAACTATTCTGAGCAGCATTTAAACTGCCCCTCCCTTAATCTGGTGACCTATGTACTGTGCAGCCTTTAAGAGTTTGGTAAATAAACCACCATTAATGCTTGGAGCGGAAAGCAGCATTCCTTGTAAAAACCTAAGATTCAAATCCTTTCCTGAACCCCTTGTTACACGATCGATCGATATCTATCGCGTGTCTATATACAGCCAGGGAAAAAAATTTAAGACCAATGCATTTTTTTCCCTTCTAAATAATATAAATGTAAAATATTAAAAATATATAAATAGAATTTGATATATTTTGATGTATATATTGTACTATATTTTAAGAAATGTGCAGTGGTCTCTAAATTTTTTCAAGCTAAAAAGCTAAACGTCTGAAACATCTGAATTAATGAGCCCACCTTCTGTTTTGCGAATCCAGGATCAATGACAAACACCACACCATCAATGGTGAGTGACGTCTCAGCAATGTTTGTGGACACCACCACCTAAGGAGGAAGCAAGATTTAACTGCCTATTCAACTACCACAAGTACTATAAACCTGACAATGCTTTTCTAGAACCTGCTTTAAGAAACATGTAGATTTATTTTAAAAGAATGAAAATTGGACTAGTGTGGATTGTCATACTGCATAGATTTGTATTACATACAACATATTTAACAGATAGTTTAGGTGTACATTTAAACCCTTAAACCCTATTAGTTTTACATGGGGAGGTGGGGGAATGTTTCTCAGCGATATTAGTTCAGTCCGAATGTGCCATTTCAGTCATTTTTACGGACTGCAAGCCGTAGAAATAAGCTCAGGTTATACTACTCCCGTGTGAATAGACTCGTGTGTAAATATTCTGTCATATCCTGTGGAAAAGGAGTTTTTAGCGGTTTAGTATGGAGGCACTCAAGGAGGCATTTTGTTTCATCGTGCATGGCACAGATACCTCGGGCTGGTCAAGACTTTGGCAACCCTTTTGTTGTATGTACCATTTGTTTTAACTGCTTTTGAAAGAAACATTCGCCCCAAACTGAAATTAGACACAAAGAGATTTCTAATCCCGTAATCATCACAGTAGAACACAAAGTCAGTTGAACTTCAGGGATATCAATCTGGCCAGTTAGGAAGCATACGCGATTGTGAATCAATGTCACCTGTTTTGGTGCAAATTAAAGTGACAACAGGTGCACTGGAGAGGCAACAGCAAGACAACCCCCAAAAAGGGAATGGTTTTGCAGGTGGTGGCCACAGACAATTGCTCTCTCCTTATCCTTCCAGACTGATTGTTCTCTAGTTTGGAGTTTTGCTAGTGTCCCCTTGGTCAACATCGTATTAGTTCTGCATTAAACACGTACCTTTCTTCCTATTGCACCATTAGGCTTCCTTGGAGGAGGTGCTTCAAAGATCCGTTGCTGTTGCTGTGGAGGCAATGTGGAGTACAGTGGAATGATTTTGATGTCTCCCACCTCAGGGCCCAGGTCATCAACTTCACGCTTGATCCTCTTGCAGGCCTCATCAATTTCCTTAAACAAAAACGTTTGTGTTTAATTCAGTGAAGTCAATAAAGGCAGTTTATTATGTAAATCACAAAACTCCCGGTTCAGAATGTATAACTGTTTTGAGTCACGGATAGGATAATTTTTCAGATCAGCAAAAAAAAAAAAAAAAACAAGCCAAAAATAACTTTGGGCTTTCCATTTATACAGTTTAAAAACTGTGCGGGCGGGGTTGGGGGAATTTTAGGGAGGGCAGGGGAGCGAGCTGTGGGTGAGCCAGACTAAATTACAATTAGGTCATTCGGCAGACGCTTTTATCTAAAGCGACTTGCTATTACCGTATATAAGACTAGGTTTTTGTCCTAAAAATAGGCTGAAAAATGGGGGGGGTCGTCTTATATTCGCGATATAGACAAAATGACGGGGGGGAAAGGTAGAAAGCAGGGGAAACAGTAGAGGGCGCCAACACGATAGGCTATATAATTACCGGTAGTGACAGTGTTATGAATTAAATAAACAATAAAGTGCCGCCATGGAGAGGTCAAGAGATTATCTTG
>JAOEHI010000001.1:1988873-2040837 GCA_025447815.1 Percopsis transmontana | reverse complement strand
AGGAAAGCTTTCCGTGGACCTCAAAGTGGGGGGTCGTCTTATATTCAGTATCGTCTTATATTCGGGTATATACGGTACATGGAGCAGATAGGGGTTAGGCATCTTGCTCAAGGATGCTTACAGGTACCCACAAACCCATGACCTTCCAGCTGGGAGTCCCAACACCTAGACCACTAGACTATCCTGCCCCCAAA
The DNA here is from genome assembly GCA_025447815.1 of Percopsis transmontana. NCBI lineage: Eukaryota > Metazoa > Chordata > Actinopteri > Percopsiformes > Percopsidae > Percopsis > Percopsis transmontana. The sequence goes on along the minus strand of JAOEHI010000001.1, from coordinate 2,040,643 downwards.
CTAAATCCCTTGCACCTGAAGGTGATTTATTTAGTAAAGTAGCGATTTTGTAGCGTGGATCAAGCACTTTCACCATATTTCAACTTTCAGTGCTTCAGAGTGAAGCATGAACCGGTCTTGTCTGTAACTTTTCATTGCAACTCTGCATTGAAATTTAGGGAATTATTTCTTTCAAACGCAACAGTGGCAGTAAAACTTGATTTCACACTATGATGGTTAAACTTTGCAATTAAACCGCAGTTCACATGCGTGCTGAACAGTGGGGGGGATCCGTTACACCACTAATATTCAAAGTTCTAAAATCAGTATCACAAAAGAAAAAGTGGTATCAAGTCAACCCTGGAAAAAGTAATGACTTTTGATATCATACATTATACTAAACCACTCAGGCAAGTAACCGCCAGTCTTACCTCTTGACCGGTGAGAAACAGGAGGCAGTCGCCTTCCTCTTCCTCACACATGTGGATTTGGATGACGGTGCGGATGGCTGCTTCAAGGTAGTCTCGTTCTGGCTCTGGAGTGTAGAAAATCTCTACGGGGTGTGTACGACCAGGGATGGTCAGCAGAGGACAGTTGTCAAAGTACACCTGGAACTTTCCGGCATCTAGTGTTGCACTCATGACAATTACCTGCGGAGGAAGGGGGGGGGGGGGGATAGAATTTGTGAATGCTGGGTTGTTTGAAGCAGAATGGGTCATGTGATAATTAGTTGGTCGTTTTTCCCCAATTGGCAACTTTTCTTTAGGGTCTGTTCAAACAGTTGTTTCTCTGTTTCTTCCTCATGTGTACTTCATATTTTGAATCTGTTTCAAAGCAATACTTTAATAATAAGAGAGATACTACAGCTAATAATACACCAACACTGCAATAAAACCAAAACAGTGATAAATACCAATGCATATACAGTGTTGTGGTGCATCTTTAGTGTTGCCGCATTGAGGAGGAAAACCTAATGCCCCATTGAGGAGAAAAACCTAATGCCCCATTGAGGAGGAATGGCAACAACTGACCCGCTCAAAAATTGTACTTAATCAAAAGTCCTTATTTCACTTAAGTCTTGCAATTGCAAGACCTGTTAAACTATCTTTGTGATTTCCAAGATCAAATCAAGCAGAATCCAAATGTACAGTGCCTATAAAGCAGATGGAACAAATACCTTAAGGTCTGCCCTCTGGCGCACAACTTCCTTTAGGACTCCCATTAGAATGTCAGTGGCGAGAGTTCGCTCATGGGCCTCATCCAGAATGATCACACCGTAACGCTCCAGCAAAGGGTCATTCATTGCCTCTCTAAGCAACATACCATCTGTCATGTACCTGAAGAGGAGATTATGTTTGTTTAGGAATATCGCATTCAAAGCACCGATGGCTGCATGACTATGAAATGCAATCATTGTAAGATAACATGTATGACAACTGCATCAACACGCGTAGACCTCTATTACTGTACATTTGTCACAACTTACTTGAGTATAGTCTTGGCAGAGCTACAGTCCTCGAATCGGATGGAGTAGCCAACTTCCTGTCCGAGCATGACGTCCATTTCATCTGCCACCCTTTGAGCCACACTCATGGCTGCCACCCTCCTTGGCTGAGTACAGGCCACAGCCCTCTTAGGCCCAGGTAGGCCTTTCACCATATCCACACACCACTGTGGGATCTGAAGAAAGAGTAAGGTTACCCTATCATATTTCAGAAAAATTACAAATATGTTTTGGCACATGGAATGTAATAGTTCTTCTTAGGCTTAGTAAATTAGCAAAGGACTGCCAGAAATTACTGAACAACAAACCTGTGTCGTCTTCCCAGAGCCTGTCTCTCCAACAAGCACAAAGCTCTGTTGACGTGTGATGATCTCATTGAAGCGTTCCTTGTACTCCCACACTGGAAGCTGTAACCTCTTCTTGAGGATCTCGTAGTATCGCGGTGTGTGTGGCAGGTTGGTGAATGGATTGATTTGCTGCTGTACAGCCATCTGCTTGAGCTGTGGCATGGCTAAGCCGGCTGCCATGATGTTGGATGGAAGACTGGGAGCCTTTATCTCCCTGTCCCGGTCTCTGTCCCTATCCCGGTCTCGGTCCCTGTCTCTGGAGCGATCCTCTCGGTCTCTGTCACGGTCCCTGTCTCTCCTGTCAACATCAAGAGATCACATCATGTGAATGCTGCATATAACATTTCATGGTAAAATTATATGTATGTTTATACCTAAATTGATTCCAAATTATATGTACGTTTATACCTAAATTTATTGCAATTAAAGTATCAATGTAAATCTGACATTCCATACAAAGAGCGTTATTAGCAAATGAAAGTTAGCGGGTTAGAGCGGATGTACTTAGTGATTCTAGCTAGCATGTTACAAAATGGATAGTACGCTTAATTGCAAGAGTAAAGCATGATCGCAGTTGACAAAACTAGAGCTAGATTAGCTCGCTAATAAGCAAAGTCATAACCGGCATCTAACGCTAGCCATCTTCGAGCTAACGTCGTTAGCCTTAAGCTAACTTGACTCTCACACACACGCGTGTTTAACGTTAGCATTACGGCTGATAGTGCGTCGTTTGTTTGCAAGCACAACTTTTGCGACCGCCAGACGCATAACATTGGGTCACAAGGCGAATTCATTTACAAATCAACACCTATAGTTTCGCTTGGCTCATACGTTTTTCCCGCTAACGTAAACACAAAATGATGTTAGCTAACAATAGCCAATAGGCATTGCCTGACAGAGCTAATGGTTAGCCAGCAAACAAAACAATGTAAACAAAGTACAACCTACCCATCAGACCTCTTCTTGCTGGAGGAGTAGTCATCACCCAAATCTAGACGGTGTCTTTTGGACATGACTGAAAACTAAAACAAAAAGCACTTTCCTTACTAGGCTGTAACCAGCCGCTCGCTAGTAGCGCCCACACACAGAGCAGCAACTTCCTTCCTGCTAGCTGCTACTACTTCCAAAACACGGGACAAGTGCACGCTCGGCCCTCAGTGCCCGCCTCCCAGCACTGAATGAAGAATGATAAATAAAAATACATCTCAATGCCTCCACAGAACAGCCATTTACAGGTTCTCTTCCAATTCTACAACATCTCTGTGCTCATGTCAATTTGAAATTGGTCATTGCTACTACAATACACCCCAAGCAGATTCAAAATAAACATTTGCACTGTTTACCCCCCGCCCGTCTAAATTAAAAAGTCCTCAATCTCAAAAATAAAACTGTGGTAGTGGTGTTTGTTCTGTATAAGGCTGTAAACGTGTGCGTTTACGGCCCTGTAGTGGCTGTTACTTGCCCTGTAGTGGCTGTTACTTGCAAAAAAAAAATTGTAAGGAGTAACGTTAATGAGTTCCTTTTCTTAGTAGAGATCAGGCTTTACAGTACCGGCATCCAAGCCGGATCTCGTTGCCCTTTAGATAATGAGTAGTAATGGATTACATTTTCGGAGTAACTTCCCACAGTGATATGAATATGAATATTTTAGTTGGAATAATGTGCCTACTACGAGAAATGTGCCTATAAATGTTGTGGTGTCGAGTTAGCAATTCAGCTCCACCTTAGTCACGCCTACTGACACATTTATATAAGATTTTGGAAGTGATTCAATTGCGTCGAACATCACCGACAACGAGGCGGGTAGTGCATCAGTAAAACATTACATTTTTAAGGTCGCTCTATTTTAAACTGCAATGATTCCAAAAAGGTGAGTGGAATATATAATTCGCACTACTATCCAACTTTTCAGAGGAAGCATTGGAAATCTTTATTACATAATCGCTGGTGGTGAATTTTTTGTCTTAAATAAAATGGATTTGACTGTAAGCTCAATATTCACCTTTTAATTAGGGTTGCAAATGCGTAAAATTACAATGTGTTTTTAAAAACAACAAATCATAGACATAGGCCATGATAATACGATGTGGCCTATGCTGTGACAACTGCAGTTGTGTAGCCTCCTGAATACTGTCCTAACGAAGTTGTATTTATTTATTTTCAGATCAATGAGCACATTCTTGTTGTTCTATCCAGCTGTATTGGTTGTACTGGTGAAACTGCCAGAATGTGTCTCAACTCTCACTGACAGGGTGGCTCCACCTGAGGTTACTGAACACAATAGTACTCTGTATGCAGCATGCAAAATGAGACCCAGCACCAGACTACCCAAAGACCTGCCTAAGATATACGGTGATGTGCTTTTCAGGCAGGAATACCCACAGGGGACTCTTCAGGTTCTTTTCCGTCTCAATGGTTTCCCAAGAGGAATCCAAGAGCCCCACGCAGTGCACATTCACCAATATGGAGACCTCAGCCAGGGATGTGACTCTACCGGTGGCCACTACAACCCACTGAAGGTAGCTCACCCCAACCACCCAGGAGACTTTGGCAACTTTGTGGCCAATCAAGGAAGGATCATCAAACTGATGGAAACTGCAGCGGATCTGTTTGGGGAACTGTCAGTGATCGGAAGGTCAGTAGTTGTCCATGAGAAGGTAGATGACTTAGGAGCTGGCGGGAATGCGGGGAGTCTGCTCAATGGAAATGCTGGGCAGAAGCTTGGCTGCTGTGTCATCGGAATTTCTTCCCCCAAGCTTTGGAATGTGTTCCATAATTGACAGCAGAGGAGACTTTGATACAGCTTTTACAAAACTTCAATAAAGAGCTTCCAACACAGACGTACCCAAGTTTTCCATTGATTCCTGAAACAAAAATAAAAACTCCTTAATTTGTACCTGAAATAAATGTTGTTTGATTAGTCTCACAGTAGCCATGTTTCAGAATGAGCTTTTCAACAATCATATCATAAATTGGTTTATTTTCAAATAAAATATTATTTTGTATTTCAAAGCTTGAAACTACAGTATATTAACCGCATTGATGTATAGTAGTTAAAAAATTACTGCTTTGCAAACAACTGAGTTGAAGGGGAAATGGAATACAACACGTTTATTGTGAAATTGCAGGTTCATGCACCAATAATTTTCTAGCCCTTTTAAACCACTTAATATTGGGTGTCTTGAAAATTGTGTGGAAAGACACCTAAATAGACTGTTAAATTAATTGAAATGTTTTCTAAAATCATGTACTCATTCAGTATTCATGAAGAAAAATATAGATCCATCCACTCTTATTAAACATTACCAAAGAGACTCTACAGTACATACAAACATTTCTGGCTTTGAGCAATATTCTTTGAGCAATAATAATAATTAAGACTTTAGCAATGGGTATTCACAGACAAGCAGTGTTGCAGTGCACATTTGTGAAAATGAAGAGGGGGCCATATGGAGTGAATGATTGCATCAAATGCTAATATATCATGACAGTACACATACTGTCATGATATATTACTGGGTGGGTTTGAACAACAGCATGAACGCATGCAGTCTTGGCATTCTTGTGACATCCTCATGAATACCTTTATCTGAAGGAGGTAATGGGAAAGACAAAAGTTTTAAGATAGCAGAAGAGACAGGAAAGCTGCTCAGTGAACAGCTGACATCCTGGGGCAGTTTAGACCATCAGGCATCTCACATGACATATCCTGTGTGTGTTTAGCAAAGATAGCTTTGTCTAAACATATAGACTTGTAAAACATGGGAGGGTACGTAGTTCAAATAAAAATTCTATAACAGTAGCATTATATTTTATAATATTTATCCAATAAAAGTCCTAGTGAATCGTAACATGTAGTCTGCAGCTATGAATTTAGACTTCTTGACCAACAGACACATCTGTAAGTTCGGAAACTTCTTCATTATTGTATGACTGCGTTTCTTGTTCCATAGTGTTGGATGCCACAATATTGTTATCTTCCATGTCATCAGTCCCTTTTCCCTCAGGGCTTTTTATATAACTCATCTCCGACTCTCTGAGTGTGGAGTCCTTTGAAGGCTCCTGTAGTTTGCAGGCCTCTGACAGATGGGGCACTTTAACATCTGTCATTACCATCTCTTGTATCTGGTGACGGGGAAAAGTCACTAACTCCACCGTGGTCTGTGGTTGGTTGGAGCTCGGACACGCCTCTTCCTGGATTGGCATTTCTGTCGGAATGCTGGCTGGCACCTCCACCCCGCAAAGGTACGAGGTATTCTGCTCAGATGTTTCCACACTGGCCGGTGAAGACGGCTCTCCGTGGAGGTTATCCTGATCACCTGCGAAGGCGGTGGATTCTCCCACTTGGATTGGTGTTTGGTAGGAGGTTCTTTCTAGACCACCATCCTCTGTAAGAACAAGGCCAAATGACATTACGAGGATGGTAGGCACTGATCGAATAGATACAATAATAGATTATGTGTGATTGAACCTATTTACCCTTCTGGCCATGAGGGTTTGGTTGCATGGTTTGATGGTCATCCTTCATGATGATGGCATCTCTTCCTCCTGTTACAGAATAATTTTAATGCATGCAAAGAAAACACAACATTATAGCTAATGCATTAAAATTACACAAAGTTTTAAAAATGGATACACCTAGGGGAAAAACAATAAAGGTTAAAAAAAAAAGCAGTGATTTCTTTAAACAGAAACGTACTTCCATATAATCCCAAAGATACATTGTATGTCAGGCCTCCGTGAAGCAAGAAGAGAGGGGAAAATGCAGATGCAATTTTTTCATTAATAGTACACTAATCACTCTGCAAGGTAAAAAAAAAAAGAAGCAGTAAACAGTAAAAATACACTAAGAGGTGTATGCCTACCTGGGAGGCTCCATAATCCAGACACCTCCAGAGTCTTAAGTTTCTTCTCCAGCTCTCCAACTCGATTTCCCAGAATTCTAGTGACATAAGAAAAAGCTTCTAAAGGGAGTGTGTGTATTTGAACAGTTCTGCTTGGTTTAATATTTAACATTCATTCCAACATTTCAAACCACCACAAATACACAACTGGAGGAATCTACATGGAAGGTTACGGGGGAAGTGAAGCGCTGTACTTGTTTGTTTGCCGTTGGTGCTGGACGACCATATTCTTCTCGTGGATTGTTTCCAGAAGGGCTGTGGCTAGGGACTTGAGGTCTGAAATGGACTGGGGGGTCACTGGCAAACTGCAACCATTTTCTTCAGAAAGTAACAATTCTTGCACTGTCAACATCAAAACAACAGTAAGTTATCAGGGCCAACATGAAACATCATACGACTTCTGATATGCCTCCTGACTGGGTGAGACATTATCAAGGCAGTTCACTTTACATGAGCAAATAACTCTAACCCGAGTCACCTTGTTTCGCAGAGAGTACACCAGTGAGGGCACTACTGTTTGGTTTCCCATAGATTTTAGTGTTCTTCCGGCTCTCCAGGGCACTCTGAAAACAGTGTAATTACCAGTGAGGGGTAGAATACTTTCTATGCAATATACAATAGTGTCTATATATGGCATAACATCAAAGTATGTTAAACAATAAATGAAAATGATATCTATGAAGAAAATTATTTCAACACATTAATAAAAATAGGATAAATAATATGGCATGGTCATAAATTATATATTAAAAGTACCTTGTACTTCATTAGGTTTGTTTTAAGCATATTGACCTCCTCTTGAAGTTGACGGAAGCGCTCATGTAAATACCTGTAGAGTGGAATTAGTTTTGATTCACATTAGTAAAGACAGTGACATACTACAGTCTAATGCCAGATTATTTAATTGTCAATGCTCAAATTCAAAATTGCCGCTATGCAGATCAGTACCGTTTCCAAATAGTGTTCAACTGGAGGACACTAAGCTGCAACAATGCTATAGCTTTTGATTCTAATGCTCAAAGCAACATTCCATTGTCTTTTGAGGTTTTTGTACTGCACTGAATTTTGAACAAAAAACAACAGCAACACACCTGTTTTCCATACAAAGTGCATCAATGTCTAAAATTCGTGTCTCATCATTTCCCAAGATATGGTTAATTTCCAGGTTGAGGCGATGCGCCTTCTCCTGGAAAACGTTTCGCTCTGCTCTCACATCCTGAAGCTCATCAGTTAGCGACTCTACACAGTGTTCCAGCACCTCATTCTATAGAAACACAAAACAAAGACCAGCTTGTATAAATAAATGCATACTTAATTTACCAAATGTTTACCTCTGGAACAGGAAGATTTGATTCAGTTAATTTCTCTGTACTTTGTCATGTCCTAAAATAACATTACATACACGGGGCAGGCATACACCTCAAGGGTAGGCCACAGTTCATTTCTGACCTGTTCTCTCGCCTTTTCCAGCTGTATGACTAAGTCCTCACGCTCATGGGCAGGAAAGTGGCGTGCACCTACTTCCTCGTCTCCAAGCCTCTGTCTAGTGATGGTCATTCGAAGGAGCTTTGGAGTTAGAGACCAATTAATATCTGCCGTAAACCCAATAGTCATTTATTTTTATTGCAACACATACGTAGTACATACAGAACATTAATTCTATTCAGAATGAAAGGTATCGCAATGGTGCTCAGAACTCAGTTCATGGAAAAGGGTAGAGAGAGAAAGGTAACACAATGTAGTAAAAGTACCTTGTTATCACCCTGGGCTTCCACCAAGCGTTGTTTCAATTCTTTCACTTCCTCAGAGAGTTTTTTACTATTTTCTCTCGAATCTCTCAAAAGCTGAGCTAAATTAACCTGAATAAGAGTAGAACATAGAGCTTAAGCTTGCATTCAAGGGCTATTTGCGAAGGGTATGTTTGTACACTAATGACAAAGAATGCCAGCCACATAAAATTACTAACTTGATTTCGTTTCTCAGGAGGCAACGTGGAATCACCATCCTAGAAGTTGTGAAAAAGAAAAGATAAAACACGTATCATTTTTGAACTTTTGTTAAATCCTCAAGTCTGTAGCTACCTTACAGTACCTCAGTATTAAGTCCTCACGCTGAGGTTGGCCATGAATTAACCTCTAATTTGCGGTAGGTGCTAGACTGACAATTAGGCTACAACTCACAGTTCATCCGCCATTGAGTTTCATCATTTCTCCTTGAGCAAGATACCTAACCCCCATCTGCTCCATGTAATAGCAGCATGTAATTGTAAGTCGCTTTGGATAAAAGCGTCTGCTAAATGACCTGATTCTAATTATAATTCTGATTCCAATTTCTCAAAAATGTGTCTGTAAAGCTGATCACCGCAACAACATGTAGTAAGCTATGTATTTTCAAGTTACTCTTTGTAGTAGAAAATTGTATGTATATTTCATTTTTTAATCCGAAATGTAAATATATCTGAAATTACTGAAATGATAACAATTTGTCTTGCAGATACAGTTCCTGTCCGCAAACGGTGGATTAATTTTTGCCGAATGTCACAGCGAGAATTAAATTTTGAGGTAAGGACGGTATACAAAGCTGAGGTCTCTGTACAACAATAACTACATTTAAAATATTTAAAATGTAATCACATTCACTGACACACTGTTAAACATATACTGTACACTTAGGACAGAAGCAGATGGCTTACAATGAGTTCCATGTACTTTTTCTTGAGTGCTTGGTGTCTTTCTCTGAGCTGATTGGCCATCAGTTTGTACTGGTCCCTCTCCTGCTGGCAAGTGTCCAGCTCTTTGGACAGAATCAGAAGAGCCTCTTTCTTACTCTCCAGCTTGCGTTTGCAAACTACAAACTGCATGAAAACAAAAACGTTTTGAGCAGAAAAGACTTTTCAAAGCAAGACAATAAAAATAGAATGTATCGTTTTATCAAATGCCTTCAATATGGTCTTAATCGCATATGCCACAGTTGAGACTACACCATAATATGTAAATTTCTTCTGAGCATGGCAGTGTGCAGGATAGCACCACTTCTGCAGGCACAAGGAAGACATGATACTTCTTCCTTGTCTACATACACTGCACAGTTTGGGAATAACAGAAAAGTTATACACAATCGCTTTGAGAATACATTTCAGAAGACAATTCTTAAATTCCGAGCTAATTATCATTATTATTCACTTCTATTCCAGGCCGTAGAGTAATTTTGTGACCAATAGCAGTAAGCAAGCAATTCGATTATTTTAGAAGAACATCCATCTGCATTTGTCGTGGTGATCCTATTTAATGATTCAGCATGTCCTCATATTTGGAAGCCCTTATGTATCATCTAGGGTACTCCGTCACATCCCTGACTCACCTCATTGACCAGCCCTTGCCAATCACTCTCGCTTCTTCTCTCGACATTCATTATCGTTGACCTTACAGTGACGTGTTCGATGGTGCAAGATGGGTTTCAAAGCAACATCACTGAATTTTTTTTAGCTATTTCTGGTAAAAAAATAAAATAAAACTGTGAAACATTTTGCACACGGGGAGGATTAGATCGACGATTTAACAGACTATCTACCTCATTTCCGCCGGTCAGAACTGAGCGAAACGTCACGTCACGATGAATTCAGGAATCCCGTTGTTATAATACATCCACGAGGAATCTTTGTAAAATAAATGAATAAATGTAACCCAAATTGATAGAGAGAGAAGACGAGGGAAAATCCTAAACATCCAACTTGACGCATTGGAAAAAACAACCTACTGCGGTCAAAACAGCCGTCAGTTCAGGAAGCATAGTCAAGCTAGCGCCACTCATAATGTATCCAGACCGATTCAGACGCTCGGATGTGGAATTTAAAAATAAAAGCCCATTTGCAACGTGACAGTAGAATTTACAGTAGAATTTTTTTTTTAAACTATCCGTTTCCCCATATATATTCCAATATATTATAGATAATAGACTCATTTGTAATACCACTTAGTATAAAGGCATATATCTCATATTACTGTGATTTATGATTATTTTTTTACATTAATATGAATAAATAAAACCACGTAGAACATATTACATTACACATGGTTTTATGTTTTTTATTGCACTTCTACCGCTTCCTCCTCATTCACCTCCTTGTTCTCCTCACAAAATTCATTGTACTCCCCTCTTTGACTGTTTTCCTACTAAGGCTCCTTTTTCCAATAATACACCCTCAAAATAGTTTTACTTTAATGACTACTTGTTCTACTGCTGTTCTCTTTCCAAGAGCTACAATCCAATGACTACTAATGCTTCTCCTCAAAGTAGGCTACTTCTTCTCCTTCATAATGTGTATGTCTTAATAAAACAATCAACCAATCAAAGTTAAAAAAATAAATTGACAAGTGGACAAACATTTCTGGTTTAAGACACTTTGTTGTTTTCTCAGGCATTTCACTTGGTAAAGCAGCATACAAAATGTAATGATTGTTATAACAATGTGGGATTATAATTATTTTATTACTTCTTGCATAGGAATAAAGTGCAACTTTATCATGACTGTTTTCAGGCACTAGGTTTTTCTAATAGTTTAACGTAATATCTCTTTTAATTACTGACAGTCAGGTTACTTAAGCCTATACTCTCACACTAAGCAAATATTTTTAAACTATATGTTTGGCATTTTCTCTCTGTGCAATGCATCCCATATGATTAGTCATGTTAAAGATTGTTTCATGAAAATTACTATAATCTCAGGAATCTCAGGATTAACCTATAATGCTTGAAAATGTAATAAAGCCAAAACTTTTTTATATAATCTCTGACCAGGGAAAAGCATGCAGATTATATTTTTGTATTGCTATTTTCTATTCCTCAGTTTCAAATGTAACTATTTGTCCTTTCTTGTCCTGTCATTCAATATATTGCAATAACAAATGCATTGCACAGAATGCAACATAATTTGCTAAGATTTGCTATGATAATTGTGTCAGACTAAATTCTATGCACTTGCATAGGGATAGTATTTGAGATCCCTTTCTCAAAAACAACTGTATCTGTTAATTCAATGATTACTAATGGTTGCAATTAAGTGTCATGATATTTCTCTTGGCATTACAAGCTTAAATCTACAAAAATATGCTCAAAAACCATTGATTTTCCCTTTAAACTGGAAGAGAAAATGAAATTCCTTCTATCGTTGTTCACAACAGTGAATGATCGTGGAGACTGTACATATATGTCCTTGAACTTGGTGAAGATCTTAGTCACCACATCCCAGAGGTAGATCTGTGTGAAAGTATAATCACTGCCCAAGGCAAGGTAGTGCCTGTCAGCGAAGGAGAATGGCTGGAGAACCATTGCTCCACGTGAGGGTAGACTTTGAACCTCCGTAAACTGCTTATTGGTCCACTTTAGGACCTTGGAGTCACCAATGTAGCAGGTCATTGCCAAATACAACTCACCTTCCAACCGGAAAGCTTTGATAGCCACCACGTCATCGGTGTTGGGGATTTCACTGTGGAGCATGAACTTGAGGGTGCTTTTATTCCACAGGTAGATTACAGGCGCCTGCGAGCGACTGGCCAGGATGAGATGGGACTTGCCATCTATGTCAACAAACTCAGCATCTGTATCACGGAACCACTCATGCAGGAACTGATAAGAGTAGAAACCGGTTTCATTACGGTCTGCTTGGTCAGTCCATTTGTACAGTGTGGACTGGCCTGCCTTGGAGCTGTCAACGATCACAAAGTACCACTCATCATCCATTTGGAAAACTTCAATATCATTGGGCTTTGAGATGTTGAATACCTCAATAGTTTGAAACTTTGTGAACTTGTTCTGTTTATCATCAAACTTATAGAGATGAGAGCCACCAAAGAGCTGGGTGACAATTATCAAGACATGGTTTTCAATCAGGACCGACTTGCATCCAACAACAGATTTACCTGTAAGGGAAATAACTCATTATAAATGGTAACATCAACATGATGAACTATGAAATGATCGCCGTGGATGATACATTTGAATATATAACAACAAACAAATATATAAATAATTTAAAAAGTCAATGCTGGCACAGTCTAACCTGTTATATTATCGAATTGTCTGAAATTCATTTCAATATGATCCCATTCCATGACCACACAGCTGTTGGAATTGGGGGCAGCCATCGCTACATAGATGTCCTCTTTAAAAGAGAAGATGTCAGCTGACATTGACTGAACAGGTATAGCCTGGTGACGAACAAAGTCTGTGAAGCAGACAAAAATAAGAAATTGTTTTAGCAAACAAAATGAAAGGCTACAGCTTTTTAATTACTTGGAATAGATGGAACTTTTAGAAAAAGTAGTATTAAATAACAATGTACTAGGTATAGGCCATATTATCATTAGTACAGAAATGAGCATATTTAAAATATTATCTAATGAAACAAAAACACTGCAAAAGTTATATTGCAAGTTTCATGAGACAGTGGAACAAGCTGGGCTAGAAAGGGGTAAATACATCTGAGCGGCATAATCAATTATACTGCAGTGTCATGTAGGCCTGGAGGTTTGGAGATCACCAATCCACCCCCCCACCCCCCATCCCCCCCACCCCTCAGGATCATCACACAGGCATGCACATACACATATGTGCATACACACACACACACACACACGTTGTATTTGTAGTGTTGAACTATTTTCTAAACAATAGCATATACTGTATTCTCTATATCTTCTAGTGTGAGACACAATGTTTTTTAATAATATTTTGCAGATTGATTTCACCTGTGGAGATGCACCCGCCTGGAGGAATAGGAAGGTCATTGAGTTGTTTGTCCTTTATTTCACTGGGACCTGCGCAGTAGACATCTGATACAGTGGCGTTTGTGTTTTTCAGCCATGTCATCAGCCACTTGTTCTCACAGTTGCATTGAAAGGCATTGCCTCGCAGATCCCTGTATGTGACAGAAGAAACCATCCGCACCGTTTCAGAGGAGCTGGGAAACCTATAGTCAGAACACTTTCAAGCCTTCACTTACTGTAGATGTACTATACATAACTGTACCCAAATAAAGGAAAACTTATCAAAACTGTACCTATTGCTCGAAACAGATAGGAAAGATGTTCTATAGAAATAAGGAGGCAAGGGTTTACTTGTTTATTTTAGCACAATGTTTCCAAATAAGATCCTGACTAAGCCAGTATTTGCAAATGTAGAAAGATCCCCCACCCCTCCCATGTACTGTAGCTGACAGTAAATGTGCTTACTCACATTTCTAGCAACGAGTCTAAGTCGAAGAACAGATTCCTTGGCAGAGACTTCATTTTGTTATTGGCAAGTGATCTAAATAATGAGTGGGCAAGAAAAAAAAGAAAAGATTGTGACTTATCAGTTTTCAGTATTTTGTTTTAAAAAATTTCAGTACAGTTCCTTGTAAAATATTATTATTGAAAGTAAATAGATGTTTGTTGTTTGTAAACAGGTTTGATGTGTTATTCTAAAGATAGGAGAATCATTGTTAGACTTACAGATGAGTCAAATCCCGGAGACCTCGCAAGGCATTTTTGGTGATTGTTTCAATTTTGTTGCCTTCGATGAATCTAGTGAGTTAGTAATGAAAGAGTATTACTGCAAATGTTGACTGGCAGAGCCAAGGAAAAATCACTTTTGGTGATCATTTTTTAGATCATTTTTATTCAATCAATATAAACATGAAACATACTTACAAGTATTCAAGGTGATGAAGGCCAGAGAATGCATCATCCCTGATTGTGTTTATGGAATTTGCATTTAGAAGCCTGCAAGAGTCAAACCCGTAAAGAAGTCACTTGATAACTAATGACTGACCATTTATTAAATATTTTAATTTGTTTCTAGTCCCCATACTGAAAGGTATAGGCAATAACTTACAGCAGCTGGAGGGATGGCATTAGTGAAAACATTCCCTCAGTGATTTCAGCAATGGATCCATTTACTATGCTCCTGTTGTAACAGACACACACAGCCTATCAGTCAATATTAAGATATACACATGGCCATCTATAAACACTAGCATTATATTACCCCATACCATTATTCAAAAACAATATTGTTATTGTTGTTCATTCAAAGATAATGCAACTTTGTCTTTTTAACTGAGGGATTATAGTTGTGTCGGCTACTTACAATGAAGTGATGTCATTCGGTATTGTCCGCGGAATTTGTGGGGTACCAACGCAGATGATAGTCTCCTTGGAACAGGAACATCCTGAAGGACATTTAAAATTCTTTTTAGATTGAGCTGTTACACAAACATACAGTAGCGCCAAACGGATGAATGTCCCCTGTTTAATATACGACATGTTGACTCGTGGTTTTCTGTGATAATAAGCAGCCTATATGCTTGAAGTCAATGCTGCCTTTGTCCGATTATACCACATGAAATGCAGCAATGGAAAGCCTGACACAAGCAGTTACTGCTGCGGCGTTCGCTCCGGAAGGGTCGTACTTCATTTTAGACAAAACCCAAGAGATAAATATTCACTAGGCCTAGGCCATTTAAACAACATATTTTTTATTGAATACATTTAAACTGCACTGTAAATGAACAGGTCTATGTAGCTGCATTTCGCCTAAAATAATAACAAAATACGGCAACAAAACAAGGAGAAGACATTTGGATATACAGTAGGCCTAGACTATAGCCTATTCAGTAGGCCTACTATGGACAGCCTAACAAAAAGTTCACCATAATAGTTAATTTAAGGTGTTTTTAACATGTCTGTGCAAATTATGATCTGGTCAATGTTCAGTAAGTGGAGGCATTTACACATATAGACCACTAGAGAGAGACATGTAAAAGGTTGTAACCAAATGTGTAAAAAGCGTGAACAAGCAGCCCTTTAGCACATCACAAAATAAAACAATGTAAGAAAACAACATTCTTCTATTGTCTCAAGTATACTTTAGGTAAATCAATCAGAGATCCAAAACATGTTGTTATCTCTCTATAACTATAACATTAAGTATGTAAATGTAATATAATATAAACCTACTTTCAGTTGCAGTTTAATGATTTAGATTGTGTTGGAGAACAATTTTATAAATACAACATTTGAATGACAGTGTGAAAAAACTATGGTGATGACTTTGGCTGTTACTGCATCAATCATAACATACACAGTATATTACAGGAGATAATGACTAGCTCAAATAAATGCCTGTGCCGCAAACAATGATGGTGGACGTTGTTGGTTGTTCTAGCTATGCCTAACAAGGTGCTGACCTTTGCATGGGATCCACTCGTCTATGTACATTAGTGAAACTGAATACTGGTAGAGCATCTGTACATGTCTACCATTGTTGACATAATTCATGACAGTTCTGTGTCTTACATTGCTGTTTTTAGGTCAGAGTATCCCTTAAACACTCGTGCCACGTGCAAACTGACACCATACCATGCCACAGTAAGCATCACTTTGCTGTCTCTTTCTAGTGCTACGTCAATATGTGCAATAGACATACTTGCACAGAAAATAAATACTATATATACTATATGCTGTAAATTTCGTTAAGACAAGCTTAGACAGTTTCTTTTTGCAAATCTGTCATATGTTTACTTTAAACATTTAGATTAAGCTAATAGTTTTGGAGAGACCTATATAATACTTACTGTAAATAACATTTACAATTTTACACCATCATATGGTCACTTTTAGCATGAGCGTCTACATTTAGCATGTAAACCTTTAATTCAATTAAAAACATTTGTGTCCTTTATTTACCCGCCACTGATGATTCTGTGCACATTCGGGGTTGTCCAGGTCCAAAGGACATGGCAGTATCCAATGCAATGGGTAGGTTTTACATTGCAGACAAGATAAAGTTAAATGCAATGGGTTTAACAACTACTTCACCTGAATGTGCAAGATCTATTGTCTCTGTGGATTGGGAGTCGAGAGTTATGATTGCAGATAACTGATACTACAGTACAATTAAAGCTTTATGGATCACGTTACAGTATATGATTCTAACGTGTGTTATACAGCTGTGTTGTTTGGAAGTATACAAATTGAGTCAATGTAGGTTTATAACTATAATAACAAAGAGCAACATGCAAAAACCCTATTATTGTAGACTTAACAATTTAATGTAAATGTAAATGTAAATTTAAATATACATATCCTCAGAGTCAAAAAGGTAGGCTATGACCTTTACAGAGTGATAGTTGCGTTGGACACCAGTGGTTCTCAGCAATGATCCATTTTAAGTCAATGGTAATTTTTATGATCATGGTACAATCTGAAACCATGAGTCAGTGTTCAGTGTGTGTTCCCCACTAAGATACCACTAAACTGCTGAGTCTAGATTTGAGCATATGAGACTGAAACAGGTTGTATACACTGTTATATTAATGGAGTTTTCTGCTTTGTTTTGACTGTCAAAGCACTAATAATAATTAACGTTAGGCCTATTTATAGAGCACCTTTAAAAACAGAGTTCACAAAACTGAAAATGTATCCTCCCTAAGTGAAATGTCAATATTGGTATTTTTAATCTCCTACAACCACTGAACTTGCTAACACATGACACTTTTAAATGCAAAGATGACCTCTTCACACACACAGAGGCCTGTGCAAGTGTAAATGTATGTTTGCAGGGGGAGAAACCTGGAGGAGTGTCGTCTTTACTGCTGGTGACTGCTTCACAGCAGGTGTTAAGGCACTCCAACTTCTCCCGTTCCCACTCATGGACTACAAAATGCACAGAAGTTGGGATCAGAATGCCAAGTGTGCCACTAGACTGGGATAATCTCACAAGAAAAACAAACATATCATATCTTAGAGAACAACTGATATTTGCATCTTGTAAACTGGTCACTGTTTGTAATCAAAGTCACAAATAATGTCTATGGCCCATAGGATGCATTTACATATTTTATGTAAAGAGGTTTTTCTTGTCAAGACATTAAATTGGTATTCATTTCATATAATATACAGAACCTGTAGAAGTAATAGCCATAATAATATTAATGAATACAATTTTAAACAAAAATGTAAAATGAATCTAAATGGATCTAATAAATATAACTCATGCCATATCTCAAACCACTATATTCCATATTGTAGGTTTACCAGGTTACTTCTGGAGTATTTCGAGATATTATGAATCCTTCCCAATTGTAAGTCTGTTTTGTGTTTGAAGTGTGAACGAGAGAAAGTGGGAGTGAGCGAGAAAGAGTTGGAAAGTTCTTTACATGGACTGTTCATGTCTTTGATTAATGGTGGCCATGATTTAACACCTGCTGTTTTAATGCAGCCACTGTAAGTAACTGATCTCAACATGCTTGCATGAGTGCTGTGCCCATTTTAAATAGCTACCTAAATTTATCATCTTTGTGGAGGTCATTTAAACCTGCATGTCTTCAAATTTCGATACCAATAGATGGTCCAAAAATGAACTATACATCAACCAATGCTCAAAAATTGGGAAAAGAAATAAAAGAAACCAACGCTTCCATTGGACTTGCATTGGCCCATGGGTAGCCTTCTTGTACAGAGATATGATTTTTCCATCAACATTGTGATTATAACATGTTTAACTTTATTATTATTTAACAAATATATGGATACCATGATTAACTTCATGATAATATGGTAAAGTATTATCTGTTTAATATTTGAAAACTCACACTCGAATACACACATAAAGTATACAGCAAGGGCCCAATATATCATTTATGTGGCTAATTTGTAAGCATGTATACAGTATATATACATATACATATAAACTCAATAGTCATTCAATAGTAAACTTAAAAGGTGACACAGATTGGCAGTATGTTTCCTTGTTTCGTGGACTGGTATCTAGAGTCCGACCCCTCCCTCTTGCATTCCACAAATTTGGGGCCCTGTCCAGAAACAACACTTGTGTCCTCAACACATGAGGAGGTGTCTAAAAGAGGGATTATTAAGATTATGCAAGGCTCGTCTTATTCAACATCTGCTCAACAAACAAATGTAGGCTATGGCTCTTTTCTGAACAAGGTTTGTCACATTCTACTTTATTCAGTTCTTTTAGAGCAAGGCGGTGAGGTGCTAACATGAGCTCTCCACAGATACAAAGGAAGCAGAATGACTGCATTAACTCATTTGGTCGACTGGCACTAGCTGCCACTGAGTATGTGTGAGCAGTTGTTCAACATAGTGAGCATTGATAACATTCTTTAGTCAACATCAGTGTCATCCATTTAATCAAATGTATTTAATCAATAATATTCGGCTGTCAACAAATACTGTATATGCACTAGCTAAAAATCATGTGAATTTTATAGAATTTCCACCAGAAAGTTGGCTGTGTGCTTTAGTTCACTGTAATGCAAAAAAGGGTTGACATTTCCATAAAGCCTTGGTATAGGCCTACAGGCACCGAAGGCCTATTCTTAAGGTATATAAACAGATAGGCTACTAGTTGAAGGAATAGGCCACCTTGGCTTGGCTCATTGGCCTGATTTGAGACCATAGTTCACTGTTTATTATCAGACCAAAAAATACTTTCCCATATTGGGTTAGGAAACAGACTGTTCTTGCAAATCCACAGTGACTTTTGGCTTTTTTTTGTAACTGTAGAGGGTCAATTAATTTCCATTCAACGTTTCATTAAATCATTAATTTGTTTATCTGTAAGCTATCGATTGAAATTGATAGAATTGTGTTGCACGAGTTAGGGTTATTAAAGCAATATTAAACAATACAATACAGTAAATATGGAAAACTGGGCAGGAAAGACCATTGCATCCCAGTAATCTCCAACTTAGTTGGAGGCTACAAAAAATGCATGGAATGGAGCTGTTCTCCCATAAATGGTGCTGAATCTATGCATTCCAAATCCAGACGACTCCGTGACAGATGATTTGCGAACATGTATTGTGGAACTTGTTTTATATTTTAATCTTGAACTTAAAATATCAAAGTAGACTAACACATTTGTATTTGAAATAGAGTGTGCGACGCCTCTACTGAAATACACATAAAAGACAAATCATTATGGACCCCCGCCCTCTTTCTCTTGCTCTCTCCCAACTCTCTGCCCCTCCCCTCTCTTGTCGCTCTCCCGTCCTCGTAGTCGGCCATGCGTTCAGAGTTTTCCGTCCCGTGTCAGGATAACATCGTTAACAAAGACCACCTGACAGTAAGAACAGACAAATGGAAGCAGTCGAGGAAACTCTCACTTACCGAGATGACACCGGACTTCACCGAAAGCTGCTCCCAGACAAGAACAAACACAGGTGCCACCAGGAGATAAAAAGCGACGAATCCAATTATGTTGACCTCGGTAACTTAATTGATATGAAATCTGACGGCACAAAAACTGTAAAAGTGTCTTTTACTGGCGAAGGAAACCAGCTTGCTGTTATTAAATGCGATTACGGCACCTCGAACAAGAACAATCCCAGCAATTGCAAAAGCGATGACAATGAAATGGACATTATTTCGCATGACTTTCTTGAAGAACATTTAAAGGACAAGTGGGGCGTCAGGCCAGACTCGAGGGAACCTCTCTTGGAAAGGTTCATGACTAAAGATCCCAACACCAATGTGGACTCAGAAAATGGGAAGCAGCTTCAATGCGAACCTGAGCTAAGTGACAGCAATGATAACGTTTGCAGTCAAAATGAGGAGTTACAATACACGGACATGTATTTTAACAGTAAGTCTGAGTCGGAGGACGGCGCGAGCGCAGTGCTGTCGGACCACTGCGCCTACGAAACTGTTGAGGATGAATCGCACTATATCACCACGCACGAAATACAGCTAACTGAACTCGATCACGACGTCGATTATGAAGTCGGGCAGGGAACTTGGGATTTTGAAGATGATAATCTTGTTTATTCATTTGTGGATTACGCCTCGTTTGAAAGCGACGAGACGCAGGAAGGGACTTTAATACTGGAAGGCATAAGACAGGCAAAAGGTAAAAGCACGAAGGCGCAGGCTAACATTGCGCACCAACACACTGTAGAGAGTGATCTCTGTGACTCGGACAAATGCGCTAGCTCTGATGAAAGCGTATGCAAAAAACAAAGCAACAAAGAGAATTCTACAGGGCAAATTCACCTGTCAATCAAGACGTCTTCCAGAGCTGTCAGAGAGTGTGACAGTATCGTTCAGAACGACAGTATTTGCGGCCACACTAAGCCCTTGCGAGGCAGGAGCCACATGTTTTTTGCAAGCACCGACACAAGATCAGAGTCCCTGCGTGACAGAGCCCACTATTTCATCCCTGCCCCGGGTCGTCAGCACCTTGCGACAAAACAAAAAGGTAAAGATATAAATGAGTATTCCAGCGGTGCGTCCAGTTCGATCAGTGAACTGGACGACGCAGATAAGGAGGTGCGTAATTTAACCGCCAAGTCGTTCCGAAGTTTGGCATGTCCCTACTTTGATGCCATTAACCTCAGTACTTCCAGTGAGTCATCCGTGTCAGAATATGGTCTAGGGCTCAACAAGTGGTCAGCGTATGTGGACTTGAACCATGCCAATTTGGCACAGAGAAGAGATGTCATTCCGCAGAAAAGTTCAAGCGCCACCGTCGAGTTAAGTAAGACCACAGGCCCTAACAATAGACAAGGCAGGTTCATAAGCTGTACAAATGGTCCCCATGATAAAATGTTTGCAGTGAAGAACAATACATGTTCTAAACAATCATCCTCCTCTACTAAAAATATAGAAATCAAAGGTCCGTTTAAACAAAAGCAGGGAGACGTTATTACACTGACAGAAACACTGAATTTCCGTTGCAATGTTGATGCTGGTGTACCTGAAGGAGCAAGGCGTCCAAAATGTCAAAGAAATGGCCACGGGTCACGTTTTAGGGATGGAGTCACCACCACCGCCTTGATTAAGTCGGGGTATGAAGTGCAATGTCAACACACAGATGCCGGCGATGCCATGGCAGACACACACAAGAGAGCAATATTTGCATCAAGCCTTTTGAAAAATGTAATTTCCAAAAAGATGCAGTTTGAGCAGGAACGTAAAATGGAGAGAGGTGAACTCCGCGATGCACATCCCGCAAATTCCCCGTGTTTTCACTGCAAAGAGCAAGAGGTGATGAGGTTGAAGTGTTTGGGGAAGGGGCTGCATAGACAAAACTCAGAGTCCAGCTCAGCATTCACAGCCAATTCTCTTGATGAACAAGGTGTTGAGGGCAGTAGGCCTCATACTTGTGACCCTAAAGAAGACAAGAAAATCGGTGATATACTGGATAATTCATATGTATCAGAGAAAGGCTCCATTAACAAAAATGAGGCAGGTGACCCTCCAAAAGGACATCTAAGCCGCAGCCAAAATAGTGCCTTTAAATCACTGAGAGACGGCGAGCTGGAAGCTGAAACAGAAACTGACAACCCCCTGGGTGTAAGTGACACTCCAACCACAAAAGATGAATCAGATGCCATGTTGACTAAACTGTCACATCTTTTTGTTCCAAGCTCCCTGCTCCTGTCAAAAGAGAAGGATTCTGAGGAAGGGTTGTCAAGCAGCACAGCAGCCATTACACAAACTGGGCCAGAAAAGTGTGACGAAGATTTAAACATGGGAAAAAACAATCATGAGGTGGCCAAAGAGGGATATGATAAATGGGTAAAAAAACCTGAGATAAAGATTCGCCTGAGAAGTGTGAAAGAGAATAAAGGGTACACATTAAATATTGCCAACCTATTAACCCCTAAAATATGTTTTAACACACTGAGAACATCAGGGGACACTAGGTGCCAAGTGCTATCTGCATCAGAAAAGGTTCCTACCTTTACAGTTAGAGACATAAGGGAAAACAAGTGCAAGTTTCAAACACCCATTTACCATGTTAGAGATGTGCGCAAATTAGTAAAAAGCTCCTACCACTTTGTTTCCTCTGATAATACTGATAGTAAATGGCCAACTGTCACTTCTTCAACAGCCGATCTACATGAGGATAGGGAAATAAAGGACCCAGCTAAGCACATCTTACCATCTCCCATTGTGATTAAGTGTCACTCTGTAAAAACAAACTGCCGTGGTCAAAACCCCACTGCCACATCAGACGCATCGCCACAACAGAAACAAGCAAAGGCTTGCAGATTATCTCCCAGTGCCTCATCTGAAACCCCTAAATGTGAAGCAACATCTTCACACAGGTCAACGAGCAGGGTGACACCCGTTTCAGCCCGACAATTTCATCCCGACCAATCAGACCATCATCTGAGTGCCGAAAGCAAATTGATTAAACAGCGGCAGGAGAAACTGCCAGGGGATACAGGCGACAGGAGGACTGAGCCTAAACAGGCGGCACTAGAAAAACTAAAAGCTGCCGTCAAAACGATGGAGCAGCTCTATGTTTTCGATCGGAATGAATGGAAGCGTAAAACGCAAGCTCCGCAACCCATCACTGACAGCCACGTGCTTTCCCTTATTGCCAGTGAGGAACCAGGGACAGCAGCAGGGATGAGTAAACAATCTGAAACGAACATTGACAGTATATCTCAAACCCTGGTGAGCACGTGTCAAGAAAATACAGGAGCTAAGGACATTATAAATGTTACTTATAATGAAGACACCTTCAAAACCCAATCGCAGCTAGGGAAAATATTTAGTAACCAAGGGGTGCTTCATTTTGGGAATAGCAATAAGATACCTGTCAGTATAAGTTCTCTGAACACCGATGTTCCACAAAGCTCTCTGTCGCAAATGCCGTCGACTATGAAAAGCATCATCTCTAACACCCCAGTGGCTCCGCTGTCATTGAAAATAGCACCACAAAAACATGGACAGGTGGACCAGGGAAAGATCAAAGGCAATACCAACACCAATACTTCTGTTGCACTGGCCAACTCAGACTCTGAGAACTATTTAACCATACCAGGGCTAGGCTATACGAGTGAAATCAACTTGCAGAATAGAGAACAGCCCCTACCGAGCATAGTTTCCAAGGAAGGTAATTCTAATGTTAGTCAGGCTACCACATATGCTACAACAAGTCCTGAGCACACGGATCAGGCTTTAAAGAGGTCCTCTTTTGTCATGGAAACTCCCACTGCGAGCATCTATCATCACTCAGTGGCTTTACAAGGGACACAATCACAGGTTTTCCACATCTCTCCCTCTGTCCCTGCATTGTCGCCTAGTCTTTCCGGGGGAGAGGCGCTCCCACAAATCCAGCGGAAGATGCTTTTGGATCCCACCACAGGACACTATTATCTGGTGGACACGCCCATACAGGCCACCACCAAGCGTCTGTTTGACCCCGAGACAGGTCAGTATGTGGATGTACCCATGCCCCATTCTCCAGTGGCCCCCGTCACCCCTGTGCCTATGTCGGTGTCACCTTTGGCCCTTAGTCCGGGAGCGTACGCGCCCACCTATATGATCTACCCCGGATTCATCCCTTCCCCCACACAGCCCCCACAGACGGCATGTCATTTTGGGGTTGAGGATCCCAGCATAGAGCAGAGGAAACACGCCGGGCAGGAAGCTAACACCGTAGGCGCAGAGAGTCCATATTACAGTGCTACAGGAGAGGCCACGCAAGTGCCACTGCAAATGCCTGGGACTTTGGGACATGTCATCACTAGGACGAGTGGCGCAACCTCAGACAGAAAGCCAGTGATTAGCATCACAACTCAGCAAGGTCCCAGAATCATTGCTCCCCCTTCCTTCGATGGAACAACCATGAGCTTTGTAGTTGAACATCGGTAACCATACACGTGAGTCACCATGAGCATTTCTACCTATTTGAACATTGTTTTTATTACCCTACTATTAAATTTGGGGCTGAATACCGCGGTGCAATGCAACTGCCCAATATCTTAAAACTGCTACCCACCCCTCTTTTTCTCTCTCTCGCTTTCTCTCTGTGGCTAAGTCTCTGTAAGTGACTGGTTACAATTACAATTTCAATTACAATTTCTCAAGATTTATTTTGCTATGCCCAAACAAAATGTCTATGCTATTTTAAGTAAGAGGTTTCAGATAGTGAAAATATATCTTTACTCTGTGCTTAACTTGTACTGTATCTTGAGGTTACCCTGAGTTGACACAGTTCTGTGTAGCAATATTTTGAGGGTGTTGATAGTTTTCTGAGCCATGGTTAGTCGAGCCTTCATGACGATTGGTTCAGAAAGCTTGATGTGCTACACTGATGTATATTGCATCATCATGTCTGTGATGTACTGTTGTAAATGATGCTAGTCAAGAAGTCCTACCATAAGGCAGTGTGTAGGTGTTAATAGACACGCAGCAGTTTCATGACAGGTAACCTGACTCTCTTGAACTCTGGCTGGGCTCGATGGGAGCTAGGATTTTCAACAGTGGCCTGCAGCTAGTCAGTTGAGTTCCTTTTTCTCTGCATTACACACGGTCGGACTATTTTGATAGTGTGAGACCAGTTTGTTTACATGGTTTATTCTCAGGGCTGAACAGGGTTATAGGAAACTATAAAAGCCTGTGACACTTTACATCGAGCTATTCCTAATCCATGTCATAAAACCTTTAATTACTTAGATTATGTTTCAGGGTTATTCACATGTCTGTTACTTGTTCGTACCACATGAGTTTCTGAATAACCCTCATTAGCCACATTACCACATAATGTAACTAAATAGGGTAATACCCTCTGAACAGGATGTTTCAGTTAGCAAGCAAACACACACACACATTGTAAGCATAGGTTATGTAAATTATATGTACATTTAATTAATTTCTAATCCAAGAACATAAATTTCATGAAAATTATTTTGTACACCAATGTTTATTTTTTCTCAAACCTAAACTGGCAACAAATGCCCTAAAGCAAATCTAGGAAGTTTCTATATTATAGTATTGAAAGACAGACTGACAGAAAGACTGAAAGAAATAAGAATTGTGTTGGCCATGCAACCACACTGACACATGCTTACAACTCCTCAATAGCCAGCTAATGTGCCGGAGCATTTAACAACTGCCTGCATTTTGAGGGATATATGTCAGCTGGACGGGTAGGGGTGAGAGGGGGGGCCTACCACGGGGGTTGAGCAGTGGTGTAAAGGCGAGTGTGGAGAGCACGAAAGGAGACAGAGAGAGTGCATGAGTGAGTGTTGGGGTGGTAGTGTTTGGGCTGACGGGACAAGGGAGCATGGCTGGAATAGTGATGCAGGAGGAAAAGGTCAGGCAATGTAAAGTATTTGTTGTGCTGATGCAGGGAGAGGACAGCTGCTCACACAGATCAGATGCTACTCTTGCTCCATCTTGGAAGCCAGTCTACGAGGCTGTCATGGGGTCAACTTTTTATAGCCCCCTCCCCCTCTGCTTTTTCCTAAAAGGGCAGGAGAAGGCAGAGAGCTCGGCTGACCTCCAGCGCTTAAAAACAAATAATGCAAAAAGCCCCGGTGGTAGGCTACTTTGACTCAACAGAGTTAAGATGGTTTGGCTTAGTAGTTAAATTATTGTTACGCGACATACACTGATTTAAACTAAATATTTTAAAGCTGCATTACCTGACATTTCTACATGCTACAATGATTAAACAACCATTTTATATTCAAAGGGTGACTCAGCTTTAATCCTGAGGCCTCAACATCTTTCATTACCACCTCACACAACTGGTTATATAGCCATTTCCACTGTTTTCGTTTTGTCTTTGTTATTGAGAGCGGACCGCTCTTGGAAGTTTCAGAGACAATGAGCAGCATAAAATCAGTAGCTGGGCTATCTTACAGCACACTGAAAAATAGCGGACGCCGGTTTCATGCACCCAGCATCTCCGCGTTGTTAATGAAGCGAAATCACTGTCACATCTTTTTGTTCCAAGCTCCCTGCTCCTGT
Organism: Percopsis transmontana; assembly: GCA_025447815.1. NCBI lineage: Eukaryota > Metazoa > Chordata > Actinopteri > Percopsiformes > Percopsidae > Percopsis > Percopsis transmontana. The sequence continues at coordinate 2,014,131 of JAOEHI010000001.1, read as the reverse complement.
CAAAAGAGAAGGATTCTGAGGAAGGGTTGTCAAGCAGCACAGCAGCCATTACACAAACTGGGCCAGAAAAGTGTGACGAAGATTTAAACATGGGAAAAAACAATCATGAGGTGGCCAAAGAGGGATATGATAAATGGGTAAAAAAACCTGAGATAAAGATTCGCCTGAGAAGTGTGAAAGAGAATAAAGGGTACACATTAAATATTGCCAACCTATTAACCCCTAAAATATGTTTTAACACACTGAGAACATCAGGGGACACTAGGTGCCAAGTGCTATCTGCATCAGAAAAGGTTCCTACCTTTACAGTTAGAGACATAAGGGAAAACAAGTGCAAGTTTCAAACACCCATTTACCATGTTAGAGATGTGCGCAAATTAGTAAAAAGCTCCTACCACTTTGTTTCCTCTGATAATACTGATAGTAAATGGCCAACTGTCACTTCTTCAACAGCCGATCTACATGAGGATAGGGAAATAAAGGACCCAGCTAAGCACATCTTACCATCTCCCATTGTGATTAAGTGTCACTCTGTAAAAACAAACTGCCGTGGTCAAAACCCCACTGCCACATCAGACGCATCGCCACAACAGAAACAAGCAAAGGCTTGCAGATTATCTCCCAGTGCCTCATCTGAAACCCCTAAATGTGAAGCAACATCTTCACACAGGTCAACGAGCAGGGTGACACCCGTTTCAGCCCGACAATTTCATCCCGACCAATCAGACCATCATCTGAGTGCCGAAAGCAAATTGATTAAACAGCGGCAGGAGAAACTGCCAGGGGATACAGGCGACAGGAGGACTGAGCCTAAACAGGCGGCACTAGAAAAACTAAAAGCTGCCGTCAAAACGATGGAGCAGCTCTATGTTTTCGATCGGAATGAATGGAAGCGTAAAACGCAAGCTCCGCAACCCATCACTGACAGCCACGTGCTTTCCCTTATTGCCAGTGAGGAACCAGGGACAGCAGCAGGGATGAGTAAACAATCTGAAACGAACATTGACAGTATATCTCAAACCCTGGTGAGCACGTGTCAAGAAAATACAGGAGCTAAGGACATTATAAATGTTACTTATAATGAAGACACCTTCAAAACCCAATCGCAGCTAGGGAAAATATTTAGTAACCAAGGGGTGCTTCATTTTGGGAATAGCAATAAGATACCTGTCAGTATAAGTTCTCTGAACACCGATGTTCCACAAAGCTCTCTGTCGCAAATGCCGTCGACTATGAAAAGCATCATCTCTAACACCCCAGTGGCTCCGCTGTCATTGAAAATAGCACCACAAAAACATGGACAGGTGGACCAGGGAAAGATCAAAGGCAATACCAACACCAATACTTCTGTTGCACTGGCCAACTCAGACTCTGAGAACTATTTAACCATACCAGGGCTAGGCTATACGAGTGAAATCAACTTGCAGAATAGAGAACAGCCCCTACCGAGCATAGTTTCCAAGGAAGGTAATTCTAATGTTAGTCAGGCTACCACATATGCTACAACAAGTCCTGAGCACACGGATCAGGCTTTAAAGAGGTCCTCTTTTGTCATGGAAACTCCCACTGCGAGCATCTATCATCACTCAGTGGCTTTACAAGGGACACAATCACAGGTTTTCCACATCTCTCCCTCTGTCCCTGCATTGTCGCCTAGTCTTTCCGGGGGAGAGGCGCTCCCACAAATCCAGCGGAAGATGCTTTTGGATCCCACCACAGGACACTATTATCTGGTGGACACGCCCATACAGGCCACCACCAAGCGTCTGTTTGACCCCGAGACAGGTCAGTATGTGGATGTACCCATGCCCCATTCTCCAGTGGCCCCCGTCACCCCTGTGCCTATGTCGGTGTCACCTTTGGCCCTTAGTCCGGGAGCGTACGCGCCCACCTATATGATCTACCCCGGATTCATCCCTTCCCCCACACAGCCCCCACAGACGGCATGTCATTTTGGGGTTGAGGATCCCAGCATAGAGCAGAGGAAACACGCCGGGCAGGAAGCTAACACCGTAGGCGCAGAGAGTCCATATTACAGTGCTACAGGAGAGGCCACGCAAGTGCCACTGCAAATGCCTGGGACTTTGGGACATGTCATCACTAGGACGAGTGGCGCAACCTCAGACAGAAAGCCAGTGATTAGCATCACAACTCAGCAAGGTCCCAGAATCATTGCTCCCCCTTCCTTCGATGGAACAACCATGAGCTTTGTAGTTGAACATCGGTAACCATACACGTGAGTCACCATGAGCATTTCTACCTATTTGAACATTGTTTTTATTACCCTACTATTAAATTTGGGGCTGAATACCGCGGTGCAATGCAACTGCCCAATATCTTAAAACTGCTACCCACCCCTCTTTTTCTCTCTCTCGCTTTCTCTCTGTGGCTAAGTCTCTGTAAGTGACTGGTTACAATTACAATTTCAATTACAATTTCTCAAGATTTATTTTGCTATGCCCAAACAAAATGTCTATGCTATTTTAAGTAAGAGGTTTCAGATAGTGAAAATATATCTTTACTCTGTGCTTAACTTGTACTGTATCTTGAGGTTACCCTGAGTTGACACAGTTCTGTGTAGCAATATTTTGAGGGTGTTGATAGTTTTCTGAGCCATGGTTAGTCGAGCCTTCATGACGATTGGTTCAGAAAGCTTGATGTGCTACACTGATGTATATTGCATCATCATGTCTGTGATGTACTGTTGTAAATGATGCTAGTCAAGAAGTCCTACCATAAGGCAGTGTGTAGGTGTTAATAGACACGCAGCAGTTTCATGACAGGTAACCTGACTCTCTTGAACTCTGGCTGGGCTCGATGGGAGCTAGGATTTTCAACAGTGGCCTGCAGCTAGTCAGTTGAGTTCCTTTTTCTCTGCATTACACACGGTCGGACTATTTTGATAGTGTGAGACCAGTTTGTTTACATGGTTTATTCTCAGGGCTGAACAGGGTTATAGGAAACTATAAAAGCCTGTGACACTTTACATCGAGCTATTCCTAATCCATGTCATAAAACCTTTAATTACTTAGATTATGTTTCAGGGTTATTCACATGTCTGTTACTTGTTCGTACCACATGAGTTTCTGAATAACCCTCATTAGCCACATTACCACATAATGTAACTAAATAGGGTAATACCCTCTGAACAGGATGTTTCAGTTAGCAAGCAAACACACACACACATTGTAAGCATAGGTTATGTAAATTATATGTACATTTAATTAATTTCTAATCCAAGAACATAAATTTCATGAAAATTATTTTGTACACCAATGTTTATTTTTTCTCAAACCTAAACTGGCAACAAATGCCCTAAAGCAAATCTAGGAAGTTTCTATATTATAGTATTGAAAGACAGACTGACAGAAAGACTGAAAGAAATAAGAATTGTGTTGGCCATGCAACCACACTGACACATGCTTACAACTCCTCAATAGCCAGCTAATGTGCCGGAGCATTTAACAACTGCCTGCATTTTGAGGGATATATGTCAGCTGGACGGGTAGGGGTGAGAGGGGGGGCCTACCACGGGGGTTGAGCAGTGGTGTAAAGGCGAGTGTGGAGAGCACGAAAGGAGACAGAGAGAGTGCATGAGTGAGTGTTGGGGTGGTAGTGTTTGGGCTGACGGGACAAGGGAGCATGGCTGGAATAGTGATGCAGGAGGAAAAGGTCAGGCAATGTAAAGTATTTGTTGTGCTGATGCAGGGAGAGGACAGCTGCTCACACAGATCAGATGCTACTCTTGCTCCATCTTGGAAGCCAGTCTACGAGGCTGTCATGGGGTCAACTTTTTATAGCCCCCTCCCCCTCTGCTTTTTCCTAAAAGGGCAGGAGAAGGCAGAGAGCTCGGCTGACCTCCAGCGCTTAAAAACAAATAATGCAAAAAGCCCCGGTGGTAGGCTACTTTGACTCAACAGAGTTAAGATGGTTTGGCTTAGTAGTTAAATTATTGTTACGCGACATACACTGATTTAAACTAAATATTTTAAAGCTGCATTACCTGACATTTCTACATGCTACAATGATTAAACAACCATTTTATATTCAAAGGGTGACTCAGCTTTAATCCTGAGGCCTCAACATCTTTCATTACCACCTCACACAACTGGTTATATAGCCATTTCCACTGTTTTCGTTTTGTCTTTGTTATTGAGAGCGGACCGCTCTTGGAAGTTTCAGAGACAATGAGCAGCATAAAATCAGTAGCTGGGCTATCTTACAGCACACTGAAAAATAGCGGACGCCGGTTTCATGCACCCAGCATCTCCGCGTTGTTAATGAAGCGAAATCAAAGAAGCTATTCTCGTTCTCTGTCAAAAACACACTGACAAGGAAAGAGCCAAAACAAGGGTCAATATTGGACACGGTTTCCCCCAATGGAGAGTTCTAAAAGATGTTAAAGGACTAGCATTTGATAGCGAATTTTCCTTCTAGATGCGTGAGTATCATTTTCTTCTTCTTAAATTTTGCAGCCATTAATCATTTGCAAACACGATTATAATCATAAAAGCATTGCAGTATGTATATGAAATATTATTTCACTCTTCACAGTGAGCAATGACATTCTTTTTTGTGTTGGATGTGCGTAGTCCCAAGTTGTACAGTGTATCGCGAATTTACAGGACAGAGGTCCTTTTGGTAGGGCTTTTTACTTTGCATGTGTTGTCTTTTTAGTGATGTGTTTTTTAGTTTTTTTGTTTGTAGTACTAAGAGAGGCTTTACAGGTGGTAGGCTTCCCCCATTTATTAGAGTTGCATCAACAATTCGTAGGGAATTGTTTCGGCTTTTCAGTGATTCAGTGAGTCGAGTATAAAAAAGTAATTATGCGGAATTATGCGGAATTATGCGGAATTATGTGGAATTGTACTGCATAATTATACAGAACATTGAGTGATTATAGTACTGCAACAATACTGCAGAGAAGCCTTGACAGAGAGAGACGCCACTCCTCTTTGTCACCCATGTTGCTAGCTTAGCGTGCTTGAAAAACGCATGTCATCATTTCATTAAGGGACACAGTGCTTTGGATAGCTTGGGTTATGATGATTGTCACATCCATGGCCGTATTCTCTCGATTTGGTTCAGCAGTCGAAATAGCTGCATGTGTGAATGAAGGGGAGTGGGAGGGGTTGGGGTGATGTTTATCTACATGCTGCCATCTAATGGTCAAACAAGGAATAGCCTACCCAGAGTTAGGTAATGCAGCTTTAAATAAAAATATGAATCATACTGTTAAAACATTTAATCTAGGGTTTAAATAAAGCCACATTGAGACCGGGTTGCAGCCATCCTGACTATTTTCCCTGACCCCAAAACTTTTGCTGAAACACGTAGGCTATACCGAAGAAGCAGACCGCGTTTAGGGAGCACATGGAGGGGAGTAACATAGCCTCCATCCACATATCTATCCTCAAGTTTGTTTTGAAATCTGTTGGGGCAGTACTGCCCCCTGTTGGCGACAAACAATGCTTAACGGAGGTTTAATATTATACTCGAGACGAGTGAAGCTTTGCTATGCACGAAATTGAAATGAAATCCAAGTGTGTTTTTTTTGTCATACATTATAGACATAGCATTTAAATGTAACACCATTTTATATTTGTTTTTCTCTTGTCAGATCTACATGTGCTCACTAAGGAATCAGCGTTAATTTCTTTCACCAGCCTCGTCCCATCTAAGATCAGTCTCCAACAACATCGACCATCAACGCTTTCAACTGTTAACATTGTTCTCATGTCTGTCTTTGCGGCGTAATGTATATGTTGCTGAAGAATAAGCCGATTAAGCTATGTCCTCTGAGTATTGTTTAATGGCACTGCTTTGTAATACTTTCCATTCAACTGCTGCCTAGAACAGAACTGATCTCTGTTAGAATGCTGGTTGGGCACTGCAACATATCAATTCAAAAGGAAACAAGGCAGTCCTTTCGTTAAAATTCCACATTGCTAATTGACTGTCGAAGTATCACTTTAATCAGTGTGAAGTGGATGCTATTACTGTGTATTCACCACGCTACATTTTGACATATTCATATAATTAGTGCATAGAATAAATCTATAGCCCTCTTTAGGAGATCCCCTAAACTAATATGTACTCATGTGGACCAAACAGGTTTTCAATTTTGTGACTGAGTTTCAACAAACTAGTCACTAATACAAGTCACTAAAAGTCATAAAATGAGATGTCACAATCCTTTTCATCATCACTTCTGAAAAACTGCTTAAAACAATAGCGTTATGTAGAACAGCGTAACCTCGTCAATTCCCAGAAACATTTCAAATATTTGAGTTTGTCCCATGTCCCATGTGTCCCACTTGAATTAGGGATTCTGTTGGTGTCATGTGTCACAAAATGCTGCTAATACCTGCACGAGTATGCTCTGTAATCTAATGTGATGTTTAAAGCACTCTCCTTTTATGTGTTTTGATAAGGAAGAGATACAGTACACTAAATGTGTTGCTTAGAATAATAAGCAGAGCTGAAACTCTGGTTCAACAGAATACTTGGGGATATATTTCCTAAGTAGTGTTGGGCTTAAAGGAGCACCAGTCTAGACCTTTAGAGGATAACCTCCTCTATGGGTTGAGGTTTATGTTACACTTTTGTGTAAGGAGACAGGAGATGGTGCTGTCTGGTTTTGTGTTTAGAGGTTATGCATGGCATTTCAGCACTCTGTGAGCATACAACAAGGATTCATATTACTACACCATAGAGGGCATACTGCTAGACAAGGACCGATATGCAGTGCATGTGTGGGGGGTAGGGCTTCACCCTACAAGTGTCTTCCTGTGCCATTAATTTACGTTGTCCCTTTCAAATATTACTTTAGCTCAACGTGTAGTTTTTTTTTTTCTAGGCTTAGACATGGCCACCGACAAAAAGGCAACTCTATAGTGACATTGTCATAACTGACTTTTGTTTCAACAAGTTATGTTTTAAACTGTACTTTTCCCATCTTGTTTCCTTTTAAGTTATTTGCAGTGCAATAACAGGCAGTGCAATAACATTGTGTGTTCTAAAGCTTTAATTAATTATATTTTTGTCCCATGAGGGAACAATGCAAATGCATATTTTAGGTTGCTTTTCATTGTTCAAAACTAAACATGGGTATTTGGAGCTGCAGGTCAGTCTATGTACCTTGAATTCTGTAAAATTCATGTCCTTGTGCCTTTGTGGCAAAAGACCTTATATGAATAGATTAGTTTGTATCATTACAAATTAAATAATAATAATTTGTTAGAAGATTTTGTTGTGTAAAAGATTGGACATGCACTGAAGTTCTTGGGTAATTGGACATCATAATTAATCTAATCAATATGTAATACATACATTGCATTTCATATTGGACCATCTTTCTATTCACAACATTAGGGTTCATTTTTGCACAAACTTATAGAAAATACCAATTCTCTTTTGTAGTCTTTTTGTAATTTTAGTAGCTGGTATACCACCTAGAAACTCCAAAATAAGTGTCACGATATGCCATGATGATAAAACATTACTGTTGAAAACATGAAGGCCTATATTTTACAGAGTGACTGTGTTTACATGCACACATATTACACTATTATTCTGAATATTGCATATTCTGAATAATGCTGGATGAGTGCATGTGAGCCAGACTTGACTAGTACCTCAAATGCTGTAGTTTCTCCTGGTGAAAGTTAACCACTTCACATTTAGTTTCCCTCTTTAAAAAATGTTTATAATGTGCTTGTTTAATATAAATGTGGTAGGCTATTTAAAAAAATAAAGCTATGGTAATCTACTGATTTCAGCAAATTTTGATTTATAATTTAAAGTAAACTGAAACAAAGATAAGAACAACAAAAAAAAAACAAATATACTGTATATTAAATATTTATTCAATTATTCTGTTTTCATGAAAATATCCATGAATCAAACTATATTTCTGTTGATAGAAAGTCATGCTGTGAATGCCATCTTAATATTCATAACTTCCTCTTTATTTTGCCATTTTCTAACAACTACTGACAGCAACAGTTTGACAAGAACAATCATGCGTTTTGGTAAAAGCTGCCCAAAAATGCACTGTAAAATATACTTTGTTTGTTTTGAGAAAACATTCGTCAACATGTCCAACAAAACTACTAATTTAATGTGAGATACTGTGCGTAATGAAAGAACATAACTCTGTCAAAGCTTACTTGCTGTTTCTAGAGATGGTTAATTGAAGGTTAGATGGTTAGTGTTAAGTGCATAAGACTGTCAAGTGTAAAGAGGTACTCGTTTGAAGAAATTGCAACTAGATCTGCAAGGAATTTATTTCAGTGGCTAAGGGTGTGTATTTTACTGGTTGCACCTCAGAAAGAGAGATCTGTATGGAGGTCTGGATGAGAATGGTAAGAGGCAGTGCAGTGTTATAAATAGTTGAAAGATATATGACAGAAGGATGTTGTAAGCTAAACAGCCTACATGTTTGAAATAAAACATCAATGTAAGATAAAACATTTATGTCTCTTTCGGTCACATTTTTAGTTCATATCAAAAGGTATCAAAATCTGTGCACACAGACCTAAAAGCAATGCAATGTTACTCTTGTCATTCTGAAATGAAATTGTCTTCGATCATCTGCTGATGGGATCAATGCTGAGAATCAAACCTTGACTTTTATGCAGCTCTTATAGTAATACATGAGTTGGTGAGTACAGTACCACAACCCACCTCTCACCTTATTGCATATAGGAAGGGGAAAATTTTAGAAATTATAATAATTATCACTATTATAACTTACTTTAATGGGAATTTAATCTGATGATCTGTCAGCTACACAGAAAACAAAAAGGTGAAAAAAGCCACACAACTGAATCGTTTTAATTATACTGTTGCTTTCCAGTTCTCATTTAATTTATTATAATACTACAATTACATAGAATCTAATAACGAGGTTCAAAGGGAATGAGAGTGTATGCCAAATCGAGGTGCATATAAAAGATTTGGTTTCCACCCGTGTGTAAGGTTAGCTTTCTGGTGACACTGAAACATCACCCGGCCCCTGGCTTAAGTTTAACCTGACAGTTTGCTGGTGTGTTTATTCCGTTGCCATGGGTGCAGTAAGACTGGCAGACACTAGTTTACCCCCAGCTGCTCTCTGTGGTTTTCTGAAGAATCTACATTAAGGCCCAGTTGTTGCGCTGGGATGCCAACAGGGGCTCTGATGTCACGACTGTGACACAAGAAAAGTCGAGATTTATAGCCTCACCTAGGTCAACAAGTCTGCTCATTCAGGTCACAGTATGCCACCTATTAATTCAGACTATAAATGCCTTCATCTTTGAACATATAAAAAGTAATGTATATGAAAGGCAATTTAAGCCAATATAACTGGCAAGTGTTTCCTCATATGCTAGGCCAAGCAACATTAATGCCACCTTCAGTCATATTTTAGGATACTGATTATTCTTACAGACACAGATATTCTTATCCAACTACTGTATAAAGCAACAAAAGGCAGGTTTTTAAAGTTTACACATTACCATTCTATTTCCTTTGCTTTAAATGAGTTTAGTTTAGTTTAATTTAAATGTAAAGATACAAAGTCAACTGACAGTTTTCCTTGTAGACATTTATTATTGGCTAATTACAAATACAACAAAACAAATTCAAGGAAACAGTTAATAAAGTAGCTCAGTTTGTATTCAAACTACCTAAAGGATTTAAAATGCAGAAAAATGACAGTGTACAAAAAAAAATATATATCAAAGCTACAATCTTGAACTTTCCAATTTTACAAGTGGCTCCTATGGTAACTACTGTAAGCCTTAAGCTTCATGGGCCAATGGGGGCACATATGCTAGTTCTGCCTATCCCTTCTGGCTAACCATACACTGCTGTTTTATGTTAAAGGCAGGACTACTTGTGCACTGCTTGACATGAATTTCTATGAATTTCTTGACAAACAATATATTATGAAAGCAATCAGAGCTGCAAATGGAAATGCTTTTATGAATAGGAAGTAAGCAGAATTATTATGTATTAACTGGATCAGCGATAAATAGATTATTTATATGAAAAAGTTGAAGATTGTTGCTTTAAGGGTGTATGGATAGGATATGTAAATTATTTCCTATCAAGTAAGCATTAAGAATATGCAAACATTATTTTAATTAGATTTAAAAAACATTTTTAAATCTTGACATGATTAACAAAGACATCTCTGTATCATTATCATGATCAATTGAACAAAGTCGTACAGCGACAAAGCGCTAAACGATACGAGTTTGACCACCTTGGTCACTGTATTTAATTAAAAGTCAACGAGATGTTGAAATTCATGAGCATTCATTCATGATTTTTTGGTAAAAGTTAACTTTGTCCAATGCCATGTGTGATTCTTTCACACATCTGTATTAGGGAAAAATCCCTGTGGTGCTATTCACACACTGAGTAATGTGTATCAAACTAGGCATACACATGCTCCCACCATAAATAGATATTTAAAGAAACCCACAAAATAAGAACGCACAAATTCCAGAAACCTAAAACTTAAATTAACTAAATACTCAGAGGAATGTAAACATTGCATGTGTTGATAAAACACCACTTTCTCTTGTTTCTCATGCTTGTTTCTCACACCACTTGGGGCTGAGGTGTGATAAGTATCCCTTAATGTAAAAATCTGTCCATTCTTCCTCTTGTATAGTATAGGATATCTTGTCTACCAACTGGAGTCAAAAACCTTCTTGCACATGTTTGAATTCTCTTGGTGAAGAGGAAATTCTGAACCCGGCAAAAGCTCTTTTTTGGCCTTGTGCGAAACAAAATTCTTCCCCGATGGCAGGCTCTCATATACGGTCAAGGATTCACTGAAAAGAAAAGAAAAAACAAACATGACTAAAAATGTGCTTTTGTTTAAAGCAATATTGAACTTAACGTTACCTTTAACTCCTGAAATGAATCATCTCAAAGCAATCAACTCTATAGCTCTCTCAACTCTATAGCCCTATAGTTTATTGAGAGCTCTATAGCTCTCAATAAACTATTGTTTTTTTTGGGTTCAACCGAAACAATTATTCAAACCAAAACACAAGCAAATGTTGAGGTAAGTAGCTATAGAGTCAAGGGTTTAACAACATTTCAATATTGCTTCAAGATAATTCAATAAAATGTATTGGCCACTGGGGGCAGAGTTGACAGTTCCCTGTTATACTAGCATGCTTGTAGGCCGTGCTCATTTGCTTTCATGTAAACATCTGCTGCTTCACATCAAACACAACAGCTCTATCACTACTGCTGAAAATATTTAACTGAGGGAATTCCTGGAGATCGAAGTCAAATCACTAATTCTGCTCAGACATTAAGCATATAGGCTACTACATATTGAAATACTTTGCCCAAAATGTTGAAACGTACTTGTGTAATGATACTAGATCTTATAGACTACCCCTTTAACCTGCTAACTGCTACTGAATCTATAGAGGAAGAAACATTCTGGCAGTAAGATCATGCACTACCTGAAGGGGAAGGTGGTCTTGTCCATCTGCATGCACACCAAGAAAGGGTATTCGGAGAACTGGACAGTGGTGATGAAGTCCAGCGACGCCTCTGTTTCAAAGCTGACCTCCACTCCCGTTCTAAGAAAGTCCATGTCTAGGGTTACGTTGCCAGTGACCACCAGTGCGCCCCTGTAATACAGTGAAAGGTTCATAAACATTTTTTTGAGGTTTTTGTCTCAACACAATTAAACCCATTCAGTCAAATTCATGTCCCACATATATATATTGTATTTGTAGAATTTAGTGTTTGTGGCTTTGCTTTAAAAAAGCAAAAGCAATGACCCAAGATGCAGAGAAAAGTCACTTTTATTAAGAAACTGCCACCACGACAGAGTTAAGGCCAATGTAGAAGTGCTTAGGATGCAATACTGTTAATTGCCACCAGGCGGTTAACTTAGAAACTGCTGGCCTCACACACAGCCAGGAGGTAAACCCCCTTTGTCTTAGCCTGCCATGACAACCTTTCCCAGTCCCGGGAATGGAAACCTTGCATCTAAACGCGTACCTATCGCATTGTCCCACAAAAACAATGACCTAATTGAGGTCTGTCTAAAAAGGGGCAAAATCTGCTTAAAATGGAAAAACATAGGCATATATGTTGATAATGCGTCATGACTGCTGTATGAAAAGGGGCTTAACTAAAACAAGAGCACCTCACATTACCTTTAAAGTGTATGTCACCACTTAAATCCAACCTCTGCATGTTTGCCCATGGGGGCATGCCCTGGCAGAGATGACAAGAGTAGTTTGTTCGTCTCCTATACATAGTCTGCCAGGCTATTACGAGAGTGGAAGAGGTAGAGCTATGCTGATCCATTCACCTGCCTCTGCCATTCCCTTGTACACTGACAGGGATCAGCACTATGCAAGGCACTGACATAGTGAAGCTATAATGAACACTGTCCAATATTATGTGCAGAATGAAAATTCTTTAAAAAAAAAAAAAAAAAAGAAGGTAATACACGCCCCATATTTCAACCCTAGTCAATGGAAGGGTCAGGGGTGCAAAACACTGATAAGTCCTGTAGGGGGAGGAGCTGAAAGGAGTGCCAGCCACTCAGGACACAGGTGGGGTGAGCCCTGCAAAATGGGATTTTCAAACCTAAACATTTTTGTTGCTTCAACAACTATTATCCCAGGTACAAATTGAGGAGTGTGCCTTTAAAAAGGAGAAGAAAAAATACATGTTAAAATAATAGATAATTAAAATTAATTTAATTTAAATAAAACTCTATTGTCAGTTGGGCTCTGAACATTTCATCACTCGATGCTATAAGATACCCAATACTACACTGATGATATACTTCATGTTCAACCACTATTGTTGTGGCTTGACAGCAGGGCTCCAAAATAGAATACCAGGGGGATGACAAAGCTGACGTCGTATTCAAAACACATCAAGTAATGAAATGGCGTGAATAGTTGCAAACACAACTCTGGAATATGTCCAACGTATCAGTGGAAGGGTTGAATCACATGACACATATAGAACATCAAAAATCCAACTATCTATTTACAGTCCAGTGACATAGTCGATGCTGCTGAAATTTCCCCTTTAAACAACATCCAGATGATTCCCTCAACCTAAACATAAAAGAAGTCACAAAAAACGGCTGCAACACACAAATACAACACATAACAAATTATGTATGTTATAAACTGAACTCCATGTAGAGAACCACTGATTTAGTAGCTAGATAACAAATGGCTTTTGCAGCTGTATTGGTGTGTGGTAAATATTGTGTCATTTGAGAACCTGTTGGACTGTACCTGTTGTTGATGCTGGTCTTAGACTCTCGGTACCACAGACTGACCTCCATGCCTCCAGAGATGTCGATGGCCAAACCTCCCTGGAACTCTGCACTGGCCTTCAGACCAGACTGGAGTTGAATGACCTGCAAGGGCGTTAATGATGACAGGACATAGGAATGACGAAACTGCACATGAACAAAGATCTTAAATTTCACACTAATTATTTAGCGAGACAGCAAAATTATGTGGAAAAAAAGCAATGACTTTCCAGTTTCCAGTCATAATAGCGACACCTACAGCAAGGTAAGTGATTTGTTTTAAACTGCTATAGATAGCATGGCCTAATGGTAGTTCTTACACTGGTGGTGGACCTACCACTGTTTTAAATGAAACATGTCACTACATAAACTAGAATGTCACACATAGACACCACATTATAAACAATGAAAACTGAAAGGCTTTCATGAATATGCAGTAGGCTGAATCTTCACTGAATTATGGCAGTCACTGATATCTAGCAGTAAAAGTAACATTTATGTATTTGGAAAAGTTTTGATATTGTTACTTCTTCACACCAGAGAAGTTCCAGAAATGTCAATGTGCCAGACGCATTACTGGTGGGCACTAACCTCAGAGTGATCAGTCAGCAAGATGAGACCCTTCACTACATTCATGGGTTCCCCAGACATGGAGAACATTTTGGACATGAGGTCACTGTAGCCTTTAAAGAAGGTTACCGGCCTCAACTGGACGTCAAACAGCAGGGCGGACATTCCAGCAAAGGACTCTAAATCCCCCTCGCCCTCGTCTGGTGTGGCTGCAATCAGGGACTCCAGCCCTTGGGCCTCAATCGCCACCTGAAAAACATTAATGATGGGATTGAGTTATTGTGAGAATCCCATACTTTATACTTAGAATACACAGTTATATGCACAAATTTTACAAGCGTATATACTACTGTATAATATATAAAATAGTTTACTCTTATATCTTGTTAAGCACTGCGCTAAAGCACCATTTAAATGTAATCATTTACAATGACCAAAGCATCTATACTTTACAAGTACGAATGTATTCCTTCACCTGTAGATTGTGTAGCACGGCTCCATTACTAGCACCGTAAATGTTCATGTTGCTTCTCCTTAAGATGCCGGAGCCCGAGTATAGTATATCCAAACTGTAGGTTGACGTGACATCCGTATTTTCTGCAGGGGAGTATTTTTGTTTATATTTTTGTTAACATTTGAGTATTCTTGTAGAAAATATTGAGACATATTGAGTACAGATTTTGGAGAGGTGGTTTGGATGGAATTAGATTGTTACTCACGTGCCATGAAGCCTGAGTATGCAGAGGATGACCCAATCTTTGCAAAGCGGTCATAATTGTGGGACATCATGTCCTTCATAGCTTGCCGTACAACTTTGCTGAAAAATAAAAAATTTATTATTTATATATTACGTCACATTATCCTGTGTGCACCGGCAAGCCTTTATAAAAGGAGATTATTACATTTTGGTACTTAAACGAGTTCGTTAGTTAGTTTGAGCACAAATATACCTGGTAGGCATTTCAAAGCGAAGGATGTCCTGAATCTTAGAAACCATATATTTGTTCATTTCATGGGGCAAGTGTCCAATGGACAGAAGCACATTCTTGACATCATTGTATGAAGGGTTGCCACTAAGGATGACATCAGCAGCAGCAGTCCTAATGTTCTTCTCATATACACGGCGATTCTGGTGGTAGACCCTGTTGACAGTTCGTTTCACCTAGATTCATGAAAACAGAAAAAAACATCATAAAAAGTCAAATACCACACTTGCATACACATTCATTAACTATTAAATATACACTTTTCTATTTGTGCCCAGAGTGTTGTGGTTGGACTAAAATGCAGCTTTTGTTTAAAACGACTCCCACACTTGCTGTGCTGAGTCATGGCACTCATCTCTACTCCTCCCTCTTCAGAGCTCCTACACTCACACCATTCTCTACCCCTCCCCTTATAGCAATGTGCACTTTTATGTACAGTTGCGTTTCAAACAAATAATGAGCAGAGTCCGAAATTTGGGTTCTGGGAGTGCTATAATGCAATTGAAGAGTGTACATTTAACTTTACAATATTTAATGTTGTAAATCAAATGTTTAATTTCAGTGTACCTCGTCTGTAATATGTTTGGGGTCGTATCTCTGCAGGGCGCTGAGGGCGATGGTGTTGTATGCGCCCACCTCCGACTCAGCATATTTAGTAAATATTGGAATGGCTTCGGGAAGTAGAGAGTTCTTTAAAGCTAGAAGATACATCTGGACCTCCGACTCAATCTTTGTGCTTTCAGGACCTTCTAAAATCATCTTCGTTACCTGGACCACCGCCTGAGAGGTTACAAGAGAGAAGATACCAAGTTATTGCACTGAAACGTACATATTTAACCGTTTGTTATCCCTACAAACAGAATCCAGCTTTGGTCATTTTAGTGCACTGTTCTAGGAAATACAGTATGTGCACTAAAATGATCAAAGCTGGATTCTATTTGTAGGTAGTACACAAAAGGATGCAGTTAATTATGTACTGTAGCCTTGTGATACATTGTCATGTTATTTATGATAAATATTTTATTCAATGCAACTAATAATTGTTAAAATTGGAGTCTCACTGGTAAGTTGCAGCCTCCTTTCTGACAGAGTTTGTTAACCAAGGCTCCCATAATGATCACTACAGACTCTCTGATTTCACTGCTTCCAATCTTTCCCTTGGAAATGTCCTGAAAAGAAAAAAGGGGTGTTGTTTTAATCAATTTAAATTAAATAATCTAGATATAAAAGCAGAGTTTGAGATTCATCTGAACATTTGCTACACACCAGAAGAGCCTGGAGCATTCTCTCATTGGGGTGCGATGCAAAGCCACAGGCATAAAGAAACCTCTCCTGTAGAACAAGTCCTTTGGCATCTGTGAAGTTGAGGAAGTCTAGCATGGCATCTAGGGAAGCTGGGGTCTGGGAGGAAGTCACAGCATCCACCACCTGAGGTCTAATGAACAGCAGGGGAATGTTAGCTAGAGCAAGAATGACTTATTGACGAATTGAGTTGTTGGATCTATATGCTGTTGTTTTTTGGTTGGTTTTTCAAACAGACGAGTAATTTAGCCTTGTTTCCAGACCCCATGAAACCCAAGCATCACGTTTGGTCAATTATGTCAGAAATTCAAATGAAATGCTGAATAATTTAAAAAGTGGTCGTGGTTGCGATTGACAGGGTCTGGGATCCAGGTTAATGTTCTTCTAAGTTTTAAAGAACAAAACTAAGTAAAGATATTGGAGGAACGTCGATTAATTAAGACATGGGTCAGACATGGAGGAAGGGGCTGTCTTACAGGGTCGTCTTGCTGGCACTCTTGAGTACTTTGAGAATCTCCTCCTTGGACGCCTTCCTAATGCTCTGGATAAGGGCCAGGAAGCTGCGAGGAGCTGTGACCTTGGAGAGGCTAGCCGGCTCAAACTGCTTCTGAATAGCCTGCCAGTGTTCAAACAGCTAGGGATGGGAGCAGAGTAGAGGAAGGGTGACTTAAAGGAGAGGCAAGTCATTGACAGCTTCGTACAAAATAATAAATAAAATAGTCGGTTCGCATTACCAAGACCAGTATCTACCTTATTTTCTAACTCGGGAGTTCCTTTGTAATGTTGTCAAATTAAATGCTCAGCAATTTCTATTAGGGATAGACTTGCCTTTCGCATGTACTATATGTAATAATAAAAAATATACCCCTAAGGCCGTACACAACTTTTGTCTTCTGCATTCATAAATAAGGTGGATACTAATATATGAACATTAATATAGTTCCATAGAAAAAAGAAAAAGACACTTACTGAAGGACATCCCTTGCACTCAGTTTTGACATTCTCGGCCATGATACCCACAGCTGCCAGCTTAGCATCAAGGGCCTTTACAACCCCAGGAACATCTTTCCCAGCAGCCTCCATTGGACCAGCCTCAGTCCCTACAAATCTGAAGCTTTGCCTGGAAATATCAAGAATTATAAGATCACTCATTACCAAAGTCAATTATAGAAAGACGTTTAATTTTTTAATTTTTTAAACCAGAACTTCACCTTGATATAACTTTCGCTGAAGTAGATGAGCGGGCGTTAACAGTCAGGATGTGGCTCTCCTCAGTCGTGGCAGAATGGATGAAGCCATCCTTAATGGTAAACACTGTAACGGAACTGGACTTCCCGTTTACGCCCAAGACCTAAAGAGGAACAATTCAGGCAGGGGATTTTCAGAACGCTGTACCATGTAGGACCCAGAACTGAGAGTATAGATGCTGACTCACATGGCTGTGTGTGGTGAAGCCAGTATCTGCAGTCTTGCATGTTTCAAGGATCTTGGTTCTTGTCACTTGACCGTTTACTGCCTTGTACTCCACTGTGCACCTCCCTGACACATCGTTCTGTTATCGGATAAGAGCCACAATAGTTAGTTTTATGTAAATATGAAAAACATTTAAGAATATGCATACTAGTGCTGGATCTCAAACTGACCTCTATAACCTTCCCACTATGGAGTTGTACTTGCAGTAAGCTGGTGACTCCTCTTTTTAGGTTCCTGATGGTTGCGGGTTCTGCACGATAACAGTAAAATGCTTTCACCTAAAGAAGATTAGGAACAATAAAATACATAATTTACTACAATGTTTTCTAAATATAGGCCAAGGTACCAAAACACTTGAGCTTGCCATGTGTGCAATGATCCAAATTATACTGAAATTGGACTGACAGGGGTTAGAACTCTTGAATGGAAGTCTTTTATTCAGGCTAAAGTTGGCTTCAATGTACCGTGGGGCTCCAGTGTTGCTAAATAATTGACTCAATGTCTAGGTCACACAGAGTAGCCTATTACACCATCCAGAAAAGCCTCCATTCCAGAAATAGACTGAAAGAAATACGTGTTGTTACGGTGTGGGCACCGTTCTCGTCCAAGCTTGCTGTCAACACAAATAACCGAATAACGTGGGAGAAACGTATTCTACAATGCTTCACATTGGTATCTGCATGTTCAGTGCTATGTTTCTAGAATATATCCAAACTGAAGCACACTTCTGTTAAGTTTTGAAAGAGGTTAGCTAGTTATTTAGTTAGTCCAAATGGGCAGAATAAAGAAAGTGAGAACACAATAGATGAAAAAAATCTTTAAAATGGTGTTTAAACATACAACAATGACTAGCAAACATATCACATCACACTACACAGCAGATGACCCAACCAGCAGCGGTTTCTTAAAGACAGGCCTATTCTTTCACTTGAACTTTGCTCATAGGTATCAATTTTGCCAACATCATCACGTTATCACATACGTGTACGGGATACGTGTTCATTAATGCTCTGAAGACAAACCACAACAAACATAGCCTTTACAACAGACACTGCCATATTTCTGTGCTACTATAACTGCAACTTGGTCTGCGGTCAGAGTTTTGTTTTGGTGAGAAAGGGAAAGGCAAGTCTGAGTGATGGAAACTGAGCCAAACAAAGAGAAATCTGTTATACAAGGTGGAGGTAGGATTATTTGCAGCATGTGTATAACCCTTGAAAGATGCAAGTCAGGGGTATACAGGTCAGGATTCCCTGAGGGGTCACAAGATTGTCTTTATGACATTCATGGTTTGAACTGTACGTCTTTAGGCTATGTTATGTTCCGCTATGCTATTAAAAACAACTGAATACTGTAGTTCATTGGTTGAGATCCCCTCTCATGTGTGCACACAGGGGGTGGGGGGGGGGGGTTCGCAATTAACCAGTTCTTTGTGGGGCTTTGTATGTTTGTTTGTGTGTGGGGGGGTGAGGGGGGGGGGGTTACACATTCTTACCTTTCCGTTTTTCAGATGCACCATAAACGGTTTTGTTAGAGCTCCTAGTTTCTTCTTCCCCATGAGGCTTTCTGCCGTAGAACCCTGCAGGAGGTTTTTCTTTCCTGATTGGGCCACATTCTCAATCTTGACGTTCGAGATCTATCATGAAAGATGTGATGTTAAAGGTGTACAAGTGTTTATTTTTCAGCGTTTTGCTAAATTAATTTTATGAAATGGACATACCTGTAGCCGAATGAGCTGCTCATCTTTGCTACTGGGATCTCTCCAAACTAGGTTGACATTCACATCACTTGAAATCCTATAGCCCCCACTGCCCCCCTTTGACCCCCTCGTCCTGGCCACCAGAACCTCAGTGGTGTAGCTGAATTTGTACAGCTGGTCATTATTCAACCGCGGCCCAGCGGCAACACCTGAAGCAACACAGGAAAGACAATTGGAGAATGAACACACATGGAATGAGAGGGAAGAAGGTCTGAGTCACTGTATGATTTCCAGGGATGTTCGTTAGGAGACAAAAACGCATGTTTAGTCAAACCATTTAAAACCTTACATAAGAATGCATGTGAAAACCTGTGGGCTGTGTGTTATCAAGAACAAAATTGTTTCTTGTAATATTTAAAAACGCAGACATTTATCATAACCACAGCATGGCGAACATGATGCGTTTAATTGTCAGGAAAAAAAGAGGGGTTTAAACACCCTGAAATTCATTTTAAGTAGCTGCCAGTCTAAGAAACCTGCAAAGTTTGAGATTTACAATAATTTGTCATAGTCCCTGGTTTATGACTGACTATCATATAACAAGGTGTGTTCCATGTGAGAAAAGATTAAATCTGTCTACTATTCTATGACCAAAGCATGCCATCAGATGGCCATTAGGCCATGAACGAAGACTGACTGACGTGTCAGTTTTTGATTGCATCACCAGCCATTAAGAAATACAGCACCAAATTCAACACAGCCAACTTAGTTACATGTTACCAATAACTTATGAGACATACCCTGAAGAAAAACAGGCCTAACTACAGTAGTGATCATGGCTTGGTGAATAACCAAACACAAACAATTACAAGATACTGATCAACTTCTTGTCAGTATATGTATTCATTTTGGCTTCAGACAGCAAAACTGTTAAGATCAAATGCTTGCATTAGACCACATAGACGTTCTTACCAACCACAAAGTCAGTCATGTATGCATTGTCTAGTTACCTAGTTTCAGGTAAGGCCTCTTGACAACATCACAGATTATCCTTGATTCTCTAAATGTTGACATATGTCCATAAGATGTCCATCTCCACACTCTGCATCTAATCATCATTTCACGATTTGGAAGTCTGTTTGAAGACCATCCATTTCTACATACAAAACTGTAAACAAAAACCTCTGGGGTAAGACTCACCTTTAGCAGAGGCTGAGAAGGCAGATGCTGTGTAAAGCAAGAGCAAAACAAGGTTGAACATTGTATGTTCTTTTTAAAAACCAGATGAATAACACCGGCAAGGTCTGTGACAGGACAGGGACGTGGAGGCCGAAAAGAAAAGGCAGGCAGGACACACTACCCCAATTATGTTTTATCATAGAGGAGGGCAGACTCCAAACTCCACGCTTAAGTACTAAGTACGAGATAACCAGCAAATCATTAACTGGTATAGCTGAGATTCTACTCGAAGTGTTTAGCTAATGCTGGGGGCAGTCACGATGGGACACGTCTGTTTAATAGACTCGTCAACTAAAATGGGATTATGCGACTGATTAGTTTCGCCATGGCGCAAGTGAGAATCGCCCTGTGCATTTCCAAGATCAAACAAATCAAAGTTGCCTTACAATAAAATCTGGCAATTGTGGCAAAGCATGTATGGTAGCTTAGTTATGCTGCAATTTGAAAAGGTTAACGCTCATCTAGTTTAGCCGATGGCGATTAACAGACTTAAAACAAATTAGATGTCATGTTTATTCGGCATCTTTGAAAGAGATGCAACCGAAAAAATCAGCGAACATCAAACCAATACACCGCACTTCGGAAAGACGGAAATATACCACACTGGTGCCTACGTCACGTCTTCATATACACTAACTGAAGAGATAAACCATAAAACTGAATAATTTAACTAACATTTTATTTTAACAATTTCATTGGATGTGGCTGATGCCTTTCATTAACGACAGCCTTTGATCGCTTTCATCAGCAGGACTTCCTCGTAGGCTATACTTCACACATAGCCTACTGGTCACACTTATTAATTGAATTTCCAACAAATTTCCACACAATTAACACAAATATAACGTAGGTTACAACTATAAAAAATATACGAATAAACAAAATAATAAATAATAAATAAATGTAAATCTACGTAATAAATAAATGTACAAACCCATGTGTGGGGTTTACCATACAGAGAAACAGTGTTAATGATCTTAAGATAATATGTAGCCTAATATTCAGAACTCAGAT
Organism: Percopsis transmontana; assembly: GCA_025447815.1. Lineage (NCBI taxonomy): Eukaryota > Metazoa > Chordata > Actinopteri > Percopsiformes > Percopsidae > Percopsis > Percopsis transmontana. Next base: position 1,992,539 of record JAOEHI010000001.1, on the reverse strand, counting down.
ATAATTTTGTATTATATTATATTGAAGTTACTTTTAAGCAGCTTGTCTGCAGTTAGGAAGTTGGTCAGTCAGTAGATAACAGCTGTGCAAGGTGACATTTCTGTGGTCACACAGTATGTGGGTTGGATCCTCTCCTATAGAAAGACAAGTCAAGAACGGTGGTACAACTGAATGTTTACTGTGGCCTATGAATTAATTCTTTTTTTTCTGAATGAGTAACTAAACTAAAATGCCAAATATAAAATGATTTATTTCAATTTCCTAAAAGATATTGTATTTCTGGCTAGTCATGGTGATTGGTCAACGTCAATAGGACCTATACTAAATTATACAACGCACTATGCGTGTAATTTCCTGTTATCAGCGTAAATCAACAGGTCAACATAACCCAATGCCTTGGCATAACTGTTGTTGCAGCGACCTCTAGCGGTGGCAAGAGCACTGAAACAATACCCTCTCCTCATCCTGTACCCAACCAAGGCCAAATACAAAAATTACCTAAACATTGTGCTTTCAGAATTCATCATTAGGCACATAATTTGATAATATGATAATGCAACAATTAGCAATATGTAGCTATACTCACTACTTTAAATACCAAAATGTTTTGTAGTCACAACCTCCAAAAATAAGTGGCTCAGTAAAGACATAATTGAAAAATAATTCAAGGTTTTAAGGCTTACAAAGGTTTCTCAAAAATTCGAAAACACAAACAAATTCCACGAGCAGGGGTCCCGACCCCACCAAACATAGAGTAAACAGTAAACAGAGAAATTCTTAACTAAAAAACTCTTAGATGTGAAAGTGACCACATCACATTGAGATGTGAATGTGACCGCATCAGTGGGAGGTTGCTATTGATGTTGATTGCTGCAGTTGATAACTTGACTGGAGTCAGGGTTTTGCCCACACATACTGTATGCTAGCGCCCTGGCCAAAGGTCAGACCAGCTGATCCCTGACAGCAGGACCATTTGATACAGCTATCTTAATTGTAAACAAAATTATCTTCGCTATATGAGAAAGTACTTGCCTACTGTATAGGGTCTAGCATTGATCACACCATATGGGGTTTGCTATTGCAAATATGGCACTGGTTGTCTTTGTTTTAGAGTGCACAATAGGCTTTCTATGTTTAGGGACACACTCGTACAATGCTAAAACATGAGCTAGTTCTAGCTAGTTCTAGAACTAGCTCATGAGAAAACTGTTACTTTAAGGTGTGAGGTAAACATATAAGAAATTATCCATCATTGACAATAGGGCCTAATGCATGTGATTTACCCTTTTTTCAACCCTCATCCTAGATTTATCCATGAATGGAACCACCAAGTGAATTTAATTCAGCAGAGGCTAAGCTAGATATACTAAAAAAAGAAATAACATTTTTATTTTAAACATTAGATAATGAACACAAAAAGCATTGTTCACAAAATGATGGAACACGGTCCCGGTGTTATGCCATATTCCCACTACCCTTCGAAGCCAAAATTACACCCAATATCTCTGAAGACACACAAAACTGATTCTGCTGACATCTAATGTCACTAGATAGTACCCTATAAAGCACATGATTGTAGTCACAACAGGGGGAATTTAGTACGGGGAGTAGAATTTTGGCGGCCTCAGTTATACGCTGCTTTAGGTTTTCAGAGCCGCATTACCACAGCGCTGTATATAGGACACCGGAGCATCAGTCTGTGTGGAAGTTTATCTAGATCGCTTTAGGTAACTTTCTAAAATAGGCCTACAGTCGCCACACTCTGAATTCAAGCCTCACAATACACAACATTTCACCTTCAAAAGGCTAACTATAAAATACACCAAAATTTTCCATGGCGTATCAGCCATGAAAGCCATTCATCTCCCTGGAGCAGAGGTGGCTGAGGCACCTGTGAGCTTCTCTGCACAATCCTTCAAAAGATGGCGCTACTCTGCAAAACGCCGTAAAATAACGCGCATTTGGTCAGTATGACGCACGTTTTTTACGGCGTTTTGCCATTGACTGTATAAATAAGGCTAGTAACACAGGCTCAGTTTGTTGCGAATTGTGCCCTTTTTGGTGTTCCATGCGCCGCAGCAGGTTCAGGGGCCAGCGCGCAGAAGTTCATCCACCGTGAACTTTTGGGGGGATATCTGGTTGTGACCACAAGGATAAATTAATTGCAGTTGTTTTATGGATACCCCGAAATGTATGACCTACCTTCCTGCTTCTACAAAGGTATAAAGATATAGGGAGGCAGCAAATTTCCATTCAAATGTCATTACCCAGTATGTTTAATTAATGTTGTGGAGATAAAAAATATATATAACCTTATGCCTGCCTGCCAGGGCCTGGACTGTATGGCGTTAATTAAATTTCTATCTGCCTTCTCACTGCCCATTATCGGATTCGGTTATCTCCTAACAAAACAATGGAGCTAGCCAAACAGACTCCGCCACTTCTGAGCACTTCTAAGCGAGTGACACGAAAGTTTCGAAATTAGATTTCCTCGCTCTTTTCCAGGAAGGGGTGGCATGAGGAGACAGAAAAAGACAGTACCACCTTTATTATGCAGCCAACTTTCCATTTACCGAATGCCCCTACACTGACAGCGCTATCCAATCCGAACCCTGACTCCTCCTCGATTTAAACTCCCCCCCCCAACCCCAAAATGGAAGGTGCTATCAGTGTCGCACATTTACTGGATGTTTCACTTCCAATAGGTTTGTAGCCATATGGGCTTCAGATTCAAACTGGTCAAGGCACACTGGAAATCTTACGAGTGGTGTGACGATGGGTAAAATACCAAAAATAAAAAAGAGAACTATTAAATTCAAAACATTTTTGAGAAGAAATTGGCTTTTGCTGGCAACTATTTTTTGTGTACTGTTAGGTGAGTAGGCTATACACTTTCTCTTCATATCTACTGAATCTTGCACCTGTGTAATAAAATATCACTCTTCCTTTAACGTTAGGCATTGTACTTGGGCTTGTGGTGAGGACACATGCTGAACTCTCCACTGTTCAAAAATCCTATATTGGCTTTCCTGGAGAAATGCTGATGAGAATGCTGAAACTAGTAATTTTACCTTTAATTCTGTCAAGCATGATCACCGGTAAGTACAGCTTTTACTCTTAGTTTTTACTACTGGAAAAAAAGTAATTTCTTGTTAATTGTGCATGTCCACATGATTAGGCCTACAACATGTTAGTATTCTAGAAGTAACGTTAAGCCCTGAAAAAAAATTGATAGATTTTTTGCTTGCCTTGTACAAAACATTAGAATTGTTAGAATTGAAAACTGTGAGTTAAATAGAATCATAGAAATATATCATTTGCGTTGTCTTCAACAGGAGTGGCCACCTTGGAATCAGCAGCCTCAGGCAGAATTGGCTTGAGAGCAATCGTCTATTATTTCTCTACCACAGTCATTGCTGTCATTCTTGGTGAGTTCAATTGTCCACAGGCCGAAGTTTAAAGTTTAGAACACTTTTTGTCACGACCCTGCCTGTTTCCCTGGTCTTGTCTCTTGTTTTCCCCTAAGTCTGTTCCATGTCCCCCTTGTGTGTCTGCCTGTTTCCCTGTGTTCTCCCTGGCCCAGCCCCACTTCCTTATTTGGTCCTTCCCCTCGTTGTGCCTTCACCGCCCTCACCTGTGTCTCGTTCCCCCTTGTGTATTTAGCCT
>JAOEHI010000001.1:1949876-1988773 GCA_025447815.1 Percopsis transmontana | reverse complement strand
TCTCTCTCTCTCTCTCTCTCTCTCTCTCTCTCTCTCTCTCTCTCTCTCTCTCTCTCTCTCTCTCTCTGGTACTTAAATCATAGAAGATTTTTAGGCTACATAGGGAGGGACATGAGCTTAACTGACCAATTCATTACTTACGCACTGATGTCCTGACATTCAGAGAATCGCATGTCATTGTAGAAAACTCCTTCAAAAAAGAAGAAGGCTGACTTGTACAGATCCTAAAACAAAATACATACATAAAAAATTGATCAATAAAACTCTGCCTCTTTTGTCAAATCTGTAAATATGGTTTTATTCATAAATATATATAATTATAAATACATAAAAGGGAAAAGTTTATACTGTATAATATCAACCTTTCACATTATCATCAATAACAAAATATCTAGCATGAGTTTGGAATTACAAGTTATATTAACGAAATAACAGATAATCTGCATTTTAAAATAAAGTCAGGAATAGTAATTAAGTCTAGAGGGTAATTATATAATTGGTCCTACATTTGCTTAAAAGTGCCTGTTGCATTATGGTTGATGGCGTGCTCACTTTGCTAATGTAGTCTCGAACCATGTTGGGTGTGTTGCTGAACTCTCCACACTCCTGCAAGTCGCTGACACAGCAAACAGCATCCTTCAGGTCTGCCAACGTGTGGGAGCCCGTCATCATCAAAGTCATGTGTGGTCTAACATACCTGAACTGAGGAAGAATTCATTCAAATTCAGCCAGTACAACTGTACCAGGATAACAACTGTACCGACAGCAATAAAGACGACATTGTATCTGTACAGTTATTACACTTGGAAAGAATGGTACTAAGGTAAATAGGAAATGCACACTTACTCTCTCAAACATGGCTGGATAGTAGATGTTGATGGTTAGAATGATCTCCCCTTCAGGTACCATGAACGCTGTTTCTGCTGCTTTCCTGCCAGTATTTAATCTATCCTGGAAACCAAACACACCGCAATGACATTAAAAAGTAAATACATTATTTTTTTTTAAATTGTACCTCATATGACTTTGCAGAGGGAGAACAGTAGATTCAATTCTTTAACATACAGGGGATGTTCATCACAGCAAGTTGTCAAGACTGTTACAACGAAGACCCACCAGTTCATCTGCGTAGTGGTCATGTCTACCAGTTTTATTAATTTTCAGACTCTCTTTGTAATCTTGTCGTCTCTTCCTTTGTCTGTTGAAAAATCACAATATAATGGATTGCCACTGTTTCAAATGTCATAACAATCCCAGGAGACGTAAATGTACGATCGCTATAGTTGATCGCCCGTACATTAGTGTTTTGAGAGTGGGGTCTGGGGGTACGACATCTGGGTCAGGGGACTCGCCGACAGGATGACAGAGGAGTGAATCCACACTTGAAGCAAAGAACAAAACAACTGAAAATATTTATTGTACAACAAAATACCTATGTACGAAAGCAAGGTTTACATAGCAGACAATGACTTAGATGTAAAGTTCAAGCACCACACATACACACCTGCAAATGGACTTCAGCTCACTCATAGTCTCGGCATTGATACCCATTTCCTTTTTAAAGTCTCTGTCAAACGTATCGCCGTCCTCCTCTAAATAAGAGTAATCGGACGGTTTTAGCCTTTCCAACCACAAGTTTCTAAACGACCCGATATGAAATGGCTTCGTATTAACATCGATATATTCGTAATCTGGCACATTTGCGTCGCACTCTGTAGACTCGACCGTCGCCATCTTTCATTAGAATCACGTGATCGGGATTCCGCAAAGGAAGTATAGTTTTATTTCTTTTTTTTTCTTCTTTTTTTTTCCTGAGTGAAATAATATTGGTACGGAAAAGGATTAGGGCCATTGTGAAACAGTTATTTGAGTTCTGACTTTAAACTCAGAATTCTGACTTTAAACTCAGAATTCTGACATTAAAGTCAGAATTCTGAGAATAAAGTCAGAATTCTGAGATTAAAGTCAAAATTCTGAGAATAAAGTCAGAACTCAAATAAATGTTTCACCATGGACCTAATCCTCTTCCGTATTATATTGGAGATTGTACGAAATTGGAAATAACACGTTTCGAGTAGGTGTGGACTACTAACACCCAGGATTTGTATAAATAGCTTCATAAATATCGTGTAAATCAAGTTATCATTTCATATAGATCTGAGTGTTTTTTTTTCCAATATCGGACTTTTCAATTTTGGAATAAATTTATTATTTATTTGACTACCTTTTTATTGATTTTGTTGTTTATTCCAATTTGTAAAGGAAAAGAAATAATGTGTTTTTAAGGTACGTTGCATATAGTATTTATTTTACTGGTGTTGCACATACATGTATAACTAGTTTGTTATTTTAGTTTCAGTCAACTAGCCACTAAATAACTACATAATAAAAATCACACATACAAGTCATTTTTGTTGTCTGAAGGAACCCGAAAGGTCTGAACAAATTTAGTCAAACATGTCAATTTAGCCATAATTCCTCTGTAAAAACCAAGGGTTTAAAACAAGACAGGGGGCAGGATAGTCTAGAGGTGGCCTACCTGTAAGCATCCTTGAGCAAGATGCCTAACCCCTACCTGCTCCATGTAAGTCACAATGGATAAAACCTAATTGAAATCGTAAAGACTGCAGATTTGGCCCCAGGTGTGATTATAATTTATGGATTGTAAACAGTATAGTCCCTGCCCTATCCTCTCACTCCCAGTAACAGAGAGCCAATCAAGTTGGAGCATGTAAATAGCACCTTTAAAAAATACAAAGCTATAATATATGATGGTATAGCAGAAAATGAATTCCCTCTTTCCTAGTAGGCTGTGTACATAGTCCAGAAAGCTGCCATTCTCAGCATGCTTCCAGAGGATGAGGTAAAGACACTGGGATGAAATGTAGGAGAATTATTCAGGTTAGCTTCTGAGAGCAATGGTATACACATGGGCATTTTCTATTTATAATTACTATCCAATAAATACATAAAAATATAAATGTTATAACTTCCAGGCAGGTGGAACACCCTCAGATTGAGAATTGCCTGGAACTCTATTCAAACAGAGAAGTATGCTGCGAAGAAGGCACAGAGTTATTCATCTCCAAGCCTGTACAATTAGTAATTTCTGTCCTGGTGACACTAAAAATGTAACATGACATTTGAAAGACAACAAATACTATTAAATGTCTTTCTGACTTTTAAACTTGGCACCCTTTTTATCACAGAAAATAATGTATGTGTGGAATGGCTTCACAATAGTAAAAGACCAAAGCTGACTGAAAGACTCCTGGCCACTATCGAGAGAGCAGAGGAACAACTCGGAGATGATCCAAGTGAGCTAAATGTTATGTATTGAAGATACAGTGGGTTTCATGTTTCATGAGCAGACCCCACAGAGTATCACCTGGATGATCAATGTGTTGTCCAGTTACTTAAGGGCCTATGCCTGAGAGCGCTGGAAAGACTTGCCCAGGCCGAACTCTGCTTTAACCAGGTCACCTCCAGGTGAGAATACAAAGGTCATGGAAGAGGTGCATGCACTGAGGTGCATTTATTGAAAATCTAAAGTGCTGACAGGATTTGCTTGACATCAGATTACTTTTTACTCAAGTATTTAGATATTATTCTGTGATTAAAAACATAGATTTAATTTTTATTCTTATAGTGATTGTGACACAATTGTATAGCATTTGTTTCTTATACAATTATCCATGAAACTAGCAAATGACAAACTACACCTGTATAATTAGGATTATTTGAAAGTTAAACATAAAAACATTTTTCAATGGGACATTAAAACCAACAAACTACTGTATGCATTGTTAGGATAGGTGTGGTGAATGTGTTTAATGTTTACAGTGGCAACAACATCCAGTACGATAACTATCTGGTACCATTTACAATGTATGAGATGGGCTTGCTTTACATGCAGAAAGGAGACAATGACAAAATCTCAAGGCATAGGCACTTGTTTCTGATTATAAACGTATATTATAGATATTGTATTATACATAGTTTTATATACACATGTGTGTATGTGTACATACATACATGCATAATGATAAAACATATTATTTTATTTTATAGGATAAACTACAAGGACTAGGCTATAGCATGGAGTCGAGGTTACACTTTTGCGTTACAACTGACATCCCTAGTTTCCTTATGGTGAATGTAAATATTGGATAATCATTATTCATTCATTAGATGTTTCATTCTTTCACACCTTTATATAATTTGTAAGAATGTATAGGTCTACAAATTCACTTTTAAATACAGTCTATGTGCCTACACTACACTTCCTTTTTGTGCGTGTGAAGTTACGCTCAGTCAAACCACGTGGTGTATTAATGATCAGCTGACCGTGTCGGGGGAGGAAGGGGAAAAGATGGAAGGTAACAGAGACGAAGCAGAAAAATGTATAAATATAGCATCCAAGGCACTTGAAGCTGGAGATAAGGAGAAGGCTTTGAAATTTCTAAATAAAGCTGAAAAACTATTTCCAACTGAAAGAGCCAAAGGTAATGTATATTTCATTTACTTGCCAGTCAGGGGAGCTCAAAGCAGCTAAAGCACTGCTCCAGTACCGTAGGGCTAGAGCTAGCTGCTGATTTGCTATTAGCTAGTGCTAACGACTGTGGTTATACAGTTTTGTCTTACTATTTTATCTACATTAAGATGCAGCTTGTCTAATATGTATCTAACGCATAAGGTTGGTAATAGTGGTATTTGACACGTTCAATAAACTGGTCCAATGTGTCGCTAGCTTAGCTGGCTCTTGTCTCTCGGCCCGTAATGCATTCATTCACATCTGGGAAATGGTATATAAATGTCATCAACAGATGCTCTCTATATACAGCAAACTATCCCTTTTAATCATTCCCCATCAAGTAGCAACGTTAACAGAGCAGGCTGCGATGTTAACAACGTCTCTCATTCCAATACGTCAAGTGTGTTAGCTGAAGGCACAGGCCCAAACATACGAATTTTACTTAACGAGGAGAAATATAACTGCACATGACAAAGGATGTATATGAAGTAAGTGACTAGGGTTTTAAGCGAAATGCATTGGCGCTAAGTGGGGCAACTATGGTGAGATGAATTGGCTTGCCAGGCCACACAGCCCACCCCCAATCCTTTAATTGAATGATTGACACAGTGCTTGTGTACGTTGAAGTGTAGCTAACTGGGACTAATCTGAAGCCAACTATTGTGAGTCCGAGTATCCGACTGCCACGTTCACTTCTGTGTTTTGAATAATTGAAATTGTGTTTTGGAGATCATGAGATAGACCACATTGTACTGTTTTGGAGTACTGTATTTATGATAGTTTTCATACACCCCTTAAGTTAAAAGTTTTTAAAATGAATGGATTTGTGACATGTACAAAGTTTGACTTTATAAAACATAATGTAATTTAATTTGGAGTCACTGTCCAAATGATTTATTAAATTACATTATACGAATGTTTGGCATTTTGTCCTTTTTACAGCTGCTCTTCTCTCACTTTAAATCATTTTTAAGCCTAGACACTTTACTTCCAAAGTAGTGTCTTGTCAGTGTATCTCTCATATTGACCATGACAAGGCACATTAAATGCAGGTCTCGTCTTGAACGTGTCTTGTTAGGCTACATGTCTTGTTCTCCCTTCTCCAGTTTTGTTGGATGCGCTAACAAGAAATGGAAGTTCGGCAGGCTCGAACGGCGCATATTGCAGAAGGCCAACAAACGGTGCAGAAAACGCAGGTGCTCAGCAAAACGGGGACAGCCAAGACTCTGGGGGAGTGGAGTCTACTAAGGGATTTACCAAAGACCAGGTTGAAGGCGTACAAAGGTGAGAATTACAGGACTCTGTTATCTTAAGTTTTTTTTCTTCCTTACTTTTTTGTTGCTTTAGAAAATTATTTTTTCTCAATTGATATCTCCCCGTCGTGGATCCTGCAAGATCTCAAAATATGTGAAACTATTATTCATCCAGTTCATTCTTTACTAATGACTATAATGAATTTGTTCATAAATGATCAAGGTATGTGTTTTTGTGAGACAGCAAGTATTTTGATACACATGGGCCATGGTCATTATATAGGTAATCCTATGAAATATTGTCAGTACAGACAGGTTGGATAGTTGTCTCTCACTTGTAATCCTTGTGACCAAGTGTATAAACTGATTAAAGCTTAATGTACAAGACAATGGCAACCTGAATGCAATATTAGGCTATTTTATGTGCTAGTGTAACATCAGCAATTTAGTGGTGATGATTTCCAGTCATATTATTATTTGGCTTTCGGTCAGTTGGAAGTCTTCTTGCATTATTTGTGTTTAATGAGATCATATATCATTTAGCCATTTGGTTCGTGCATGGAAGGGTAGGCATGTCAACATAGTGATTAAGGATCAAGCAAGGAACTGGCCTTCTAGAATGATCCTATGGCGTTCAAGGCAGCGGTAGATAATAGCAGACTGATAACATGTTACTGAAAGCATTGGTTTATTAGTAGGGTGTTAGTAAACAAGAGCTGTCATATTCTATTATCATCTTAAATATAGTAGTAGTAAATATGATAGCAGTAGTAGTTTTGTTTTCCATATTATGCGCACCGTCAGAGTGGCTTCAACGAACTTGTCAAACTCGTAGCCTTGCATTATTTGCAACTACTTAACTGATGCCCAATGAGGCTCTGATGTGCATTTGCATAGTCTTACTGAATTCAAGCTGAACCACAGCCTGCAGTTAGAGCTGTTGTAGAATATGTTGTACTCCTTCCTGTGCGTGAACTACATGGGATAAATGACTTAAGGGTGACAATCATAGCTGCAGTGTGTATGCCTTAGTCATTGTATTGCATTATTATGGTTCCGTTTAAGCGATGTATCATGTCTGCAAACACCAGAATCACATTTATTTGCATTTACATAACATTCGGAGAGGTTGGCATGTGTAAAGCCAACACGGGAGGTAGTGACAATTACAAAAAACAAACTTGTAATGCTTCTGACAGTCCCTGCAGTAGTAACGACACACCTACTGCAGTCTAAAGCTACATACTATTGATTCTGAACTCTTAAAGTTGTCTTTATAGTTTAACCACTTGGGAACAACTTGGCATGATAATGTGCTTTTTGTTGTGCTGGGGGAGGAACTGTTTCTGTGGGATTTGTTTAGACTTTTCATGTGTGGTTCAATGGGGACTCGGCAGTATCCCGCAATACACCCATCACTATGGGAACCTTTAGGATTTGGCTGCTTTCCCATGAGGGGATGGGTGGGGGAGAGGGAGGAATAGAAACAGCCAGGGTGGTGGGTAGTGGCTTTGCAAAGAGATGATCAATATGAACAAGTTCCAATCATATACTATAGTTTTAAGGTTTTGCAGGTAGCCAGTTGGATGGTGATTTTAAATTAGAGGCAGGCAATTGTGTTCAGGATGCAGGTCTATTTGTAGACCTCATGCAATTCATCCAAGATGTTGCGTTATGAAGTCAGGGCGACTGTTTCCCTCTGGGGGGGTTAAATATGCAAACCTTAGGGGAATTTAATAAAGCATACAGTTGGTTACGTGGAATTCTCAGAAGTCAATAAGACGTAAGCTCACCTATTCCATATGGTTATGGTCTCGGGAGACCTAGGGCTGTAGTAAAAACACAAATATCAACATATAATCCAACACTCTTTCAATCTAACTCTTTACTTTGAGTTATCTATGACATGACATGGACTGACTGAAATGATAAACAGAGGGCGAAAAAGTAACTAAAGTTGGCATAGTAAAATAAATGCATATCAATCAACTCATGGGGCACCATGTGCCTACAGACACTTTGCCGAGTCTGAGCAAAAAGTACTGTGTGGGACCATTTTGACCGAAAGGACGACAAGGTTATTTGTAAGATATGCAATGCTATTATGACTGTTCTTCACAGCGCACTCGGCGCTGGAGGATTCAATGTGTGTTTTATTTTGTTCATCTGTTTTTGTTCATTAGAGTCTGGCTATTATTTTTCGTATAGCCCTATTTGTCTATTTTATTCCATCCGTTTACAGCAGTGCTGCAGGTGTGTGATGTGTGAATCCTCATGTTCTGTTGTTTATGCTATTTGCACACAAAATAAACCCCTTCTTATGAAAAAAACCCCCCCTTTTTTTTTTATAATGGGTCACAGACACTTGTCTATTCTAAATACTACATTTTAATCTTTTAATGAGTGTCAGCTATCAGTCACAAAAAATGAGCATCCCTACAAATTACTGTTTTTAGATTATTTTAATTAGTAAACAGTAACACTAAATCCAAGTATTAATACCAATAATCACTGTCTGTTTACTTTTTTCATGGTATTTTTGACCAGGGTTTTTCTTAAGGGTAAAATGACCTCATAGAAGTTACAAGCTTCATCGTGTAACCAGGACAGGTGGCATTTTAAGGCACTTCTGAACCACATAGTCTTCTTCTTCAATGTTGCAGATTTCTAAAACTATTTTAAAAGGTAATGACAGTGTACGACGGCTTTTCTCTCATATGTTGACCAGAGCTGCAGATGGCAGAAGTTCATGGCAGAAGCTATGAAATGTGTGTGTGTGTGTGTGTGTGTGTAGGATAAAGCGGTGTAAAGACTACTACGAAGTGTTGGGTATCAGTAAAGAAGCCAATGAGGATGAGCTGAAAAAAGCCTACAGGAAGCTAGCGCTCAAGTTCCATCCAGACAAGAACCATGCACCTGGAGCAACAGAGGCCTTTAAAAGTAATTGTTTTTTTTTTAAATGACACTGGTGGTTTGATACTCAATCTATAGTATACTATATTTTTTTTAATTTGTGTAAATTGAGAAGTCCACCATCCCTTCTCCTCCTACTGTATCTTCAGAGATCGGAAACGCGTACGCAGTGCTAAGCAACCCTGACAAAAGGCGACAGTATGACCTGACAGGAGGGGAGGAGCCTAGCAGTCCTGGTCACGCACATGGCGGAGGGTTTGACTTCCACCGAGGCTTTGAGGCTGACATCACTCCTGAGGACCTATTCAACATGTTTTTTGGCGGAGGATTCCCTTCCTGTAAGCATGCACTTCTACATTTAAAATGGGTTAGGGTTAAAAAGGTAAAAAAAAGACTACTGAAATTTTTTTGCAACGTCTATATTATTAGATACGTAGAATTTGTAGAATTTTTTATGTCTGTCTCATGCTAATACTATCAAAATAGAACTGTAACCTTGTGCTCTCACCGGCAGCAACTTCAAGTGACAAAGTGGCCGAAAGTTATTCATATCCAATGGTCACTGGGCTACGCTGAGCGACAAAAAGACAATAAAAAGTTCAGCCAAGTTCTGTGTTATGCAAATGAGGAGCGACAGTCGAGCGACGGCCAATCAGAGCGCAGATGTGGTCCTCTTATATCCTGTCGCTGTAAAACGTTTTCTTAAACAAGCTGAAATGGAGGCTAGACTAATCACAGCTGTTGCTGGCTTTCCTGTCCTCTATGACATGTCCCTCTTAATTTACAGGGACATTAATAAAATAAAAGATGCATGGAGGCAGATCTCTGAGATTGTTGGGATGAGTGGTGAGGTTTAATCAAGTGAATGGCAAATTTGAGCAGTTGTCAATGATGCTAGCTAAAATTCTCCATGAACAGTAACACTACGTTAGCAACGCCCGCCAGCTGGCTGCATGTCGCTGCCGGCAGAGCAGGGTAGCGACTCACAGCGACAAAGTCTCTGCCGGTGTAAGCGCAACATTATAATTCTAGAATCTCTCTTTTGCATTGCCACCGTTGGCCAGTAGATGCTCCAAATGGACAATTCATTTAAAATGTATTTGGTCTCATGAAGTTTGAGTATAAATAATTTAGGACATTTCTCTCAAGGCGGGTTCTGAACATGCCTGTATGTTTTAAATATGGTTCTGCATTCAGAATTTAAATTAGTTTAATTGAAGTTAATCCTTGTTTGCTGTGTAAATCAAAAGAACTGCATGAAAAGTAAATTGGTTAATTGTTTATCATTTTATAGCATTATAATCAGACACCCTCCACACCTACAAGCTTCCATACATTCCCCTAATTTGTCACATTGTGTTGCTATTCACAGCGAGTGCACACACCTTCACCAATGGCAGGGCGCGCTATAGCCAGCAGACGGATCAACGACAAGATAGGGCGGAGGAGAGGGGAGATGTATGTACGCTCCTTTTTTATATTTACTGATGTGTTATATGCATGTGATGGATATACATATGATGCTATGGCCTCATAGAAGCCTGTGGCAAATGCTATATCAGGTCACTAGAGATATTCTGGATGTCGTGGTGTGCTTTGCATCACGTCTTGGATGGCGCTGTGCTTGTGTCCAGGGTGGCTTCTCCATGTTTATCCAGCTGATGCCCATTGTAGTCCTAATTCTGGTGTCCATCCTGAGCCAGCTAATGGTGTCCACTCCTCCTTACAGCCTCTACTCTAGACCGTAAGTACACTCCCTCAGTAACTTTTCTTCATCATCACAGCAGGGCAATAATGCAATCTCTGGTCAATACATCATAGAAATCACTAGCCACTTTCATGAGATCATATAGATAGTGTGGGGGGGGGGGACTGGATGTTGACGTTTAAAAACGGATCAAATTGAGAGTACGATAGTGACTTTATTTAGATCTTCTCTATCCTTGGTGGCAGAAAAACTACTGCTGTTTGGCATAATTAGTGTCACTACCTACGTGCCGCTTGATATAATATTGCCAGTCTGTAGAATAGAAATATGAGAACTGCCCATGTGGAATAATGTAGCAGCACAACTGACCTTTTTTATATTCTAAAGTTTATTGATTTAATGTTCTTATGCTGTTTTCTTACTCTTTGTTTCTGAAAAACTACACATTTTAAACTGCGAGCTTTCAACCACTTATGTGCTTGATGTACAGAACTTGGCCTACATTTTCATGTTCTACCTTCTCTTAAAATGTGTGTGATGTTATTCTCTTCCAGGTCCACGGGTCAGACCATAAAAAGGCAGACAGAAAACCTGCATGTTGATTATTTCGTCACCAGAGATTTTAAATCTGAGTACAAGGGCTCAGCACTACAAAAGATTGAGAAGAATGTGGAAGAAGATTATGTGTCCAACGTTAGAAATAACTGCTGGAAAGAGAGGCAGACAAGTAAGTGGCCATGTCTTGGATTGACTATTCTTTCCAAATAAATTCTATACTTAAATGATAGGTGCCCATTATAGCGTACTTGCATTAGGCCATTTAAAAGTATATATTACTAAACTGTTTTTCAAATTGGTTCAGTATTGGAAATGACATTCAATACTTGAACCCTAAATGTTTATTTTTCTCCTAGCCTAGTATTAACTCGCAGTCTTGATTAGATCTTTCCTCACACACTCGTTTCTGTGCCCGTCTTTCTCAGAAACGGACCTGCTGTATGCTGCCAAAGTATACAGGGATGACCGTATGCGAAAGAAGGCAGAGCTTATGACCATGGATAACTGCAGGGAGTTGGACAGACTAAATGACCTGTTCAGGGGTGGATGAGCTGGTCACAAATGGACGCTTTTAGATCATATAAATATATATGAATAGATATACAGTATGTATGTAAAAATTTTTTTTTTTAAGGAGAATTATTTGAAATAGATGAAGAGAATAATAATTTAGCCTTACTGTGGAAGTCCTAAGTTGTATCTCTCCCACATTCCTACCCCCCATCTCTCCTTCTCCATTTTACCTCCACCCCAGGATTCGCCTTGTTGCATCTCGATGAACCAATCTCCCTCCGTACTAGACAGTCCCAGTTCCTCTCTTGCCCTACTGCTTATGTTTTTCCGGAAGCAACAAAGAAAAAGGACACTTGATTGTAAAGCAGAAAGCGTTGTGCTTTTACCACTTCCAAGTAGTGAGAAACCAAGTGACATTCTGCTCAAGCAAATCACAATCTTAAGATTTACTAACATCGTCAGCATTACACGCTTGATAAACGAATATGAAGACTTTTTAAGGTGCGTCAGGAGACTGACCTTGGAGAACCCAGAAGAATGCTACTGAATGCTACCTACCCACCACCAGGTTTGGATGGAGCTCCATGGACCATGAACAGTTAACCAGTGGTTTTGCTACTAGAGAACATTTTATGTTGTCCATTACAAAATGTGAAGTTGTTGGGACTTACATGGAAGGACACAAAATCTTAATATTCATGAATTGTTGTACACTTCATTTTTTGTTTTTAATGTTTAAAGTTTATGCTGTTATTTAAGTAACTAGGAAAAAACAGGTTTTTCTTCAATGCTCGACTAATCATTTGAATAAAGTAAAATCTATTACCATAGATGGTGGATTTGTCTTGCTGAATTACCCATTCAGGACCCTGAATCTGCCTAGTTTTATTATGGTTAATGTCGATTTAAAATGTCTGTGCATTTGATGAAACAAGCTGGCATTTTGTGGGTAACTATTGTGGAGATTCCTCAAGCATCACTTCAGGTGAGTTTAATGTTGGATTATACTCTCTAATAAGTGCAAATTTAAGATTTAAATAGATTTGGCAGAATTATGAAAATGTTTTCATTTGATTTTGTATATATGAGAAAACTGATCGCTATAATTCTCTCAATGACAAGTCATCTTGTAAAGCTCCTGGCTTCATCTGTACTGTATGTAGCCAACTTATGTGTAAAATCATTTTTATTCCATCTACAACTATTGACTGCTGCTGTAATAACCGTTTCCCATGGGAAATTATAAATTTCAGAACTTTCCTTGTGATTTATTTGAGATTAGATTGAAACTACATTAGGCTACTCTAGTGACTGAAAATGGCTGCAAATGTTGCATTAATCAGATTTTATTAAAGAATAGATTCACCCTTTTCATAAACCAAACTGGTGACTCTTCTCACAGAGCTTAAGATAAAATACACTTTGGTGGTCTTTAAAAAAAAAATGCATTTTCATATATTTCTCAACTTATTTTTCACAGGTCATAATTTTGTGACCCACTGACTATAACACCACGCCCATAAACTGAATAAAGGCATTAGACACTGATATGATAGCCTACTTAACAACATAATAGAGAACACAATTGTTGTATTGGTCAGTATTGAAAAAAATATATCGGGTTACCAAAAAAATAATTACTATAGAGTAAGGTAATATCGCCTGTGGTCAGAATTAGTACCAGTAGCTGCCGATAGATGGGGACAGACTATAATTACGGTACAGTAGTAGCTCGTGAGAACAAACATGATAATGAGACGTATTACCATACATGTATGACACTGTATCCTGATGAAACGAACCCCGACTTCATATCTACTAGAGTCTAGACCTTATAAATTGCCTGAGCGCGTTTTAAGATCCAAAAAGACCTGGTCGCAGCTGTATAACAATGTATGCATTATTAAAGGAAATAATTTCTAGTTTCGTTTTCTTTCTGCTTGCCACTATTAAATGATGCGTACTTTACTAATCAACAAGGTAAAGGTGGTTACATACAAAATTAAGTGTTACGCCAAATCAGTATTCCTAGAAATTGTTGACAACATTCATAAGAATGGTGTGTTTACTTGGAAAAAACTAGATTCTTTTTCTGTAATTGTAGCTCATATAAACATAACAGCATCCTCCACTCCGCACTACTTCATAGTCCACGAGAAAGGTGTCTTATGACTCACAAATATTAACAGACTTGAGTGACGTTGCCTTTTTCAATCTCTTTTCTGGGTTCTAGTAACATGACCAAGAATAAACCAACATTGGTCGATTCTTGATCATGTGACCACATTAAACCCGGAAAGGAATTTCGAATTAGCAGGAGGTTACGATACACATATATTTCAAAGTAAATGGGTTAACAGGATAAAAAAATAAAAAATCTACGAAATGTTAGTAAATTAGCGGTTTATGGAATAGATTACGCCAAGGGATTATACTTGTCTCACGTGTCAGGAGAAGCTAATTTCCAACCATAGCCTCAGGTGGATATGCTCTACCACTGCTGCGTCTATGTTTTTCTCTTTGGCTTGTTCTTCGGTGGATCGATAACATATGTGTCTCCGTGCAGAAATGAACCAGAAACTCCAGACTGGCGAATGACTTTGAAAACAATCCGCAATGGAATACACAAGATTGACACGTATCTAAATGTTGCGCTGGACTTGTTTGGTGGAGATGATGGACTGTGTCGTTATAAATGCAGCGATGGTAAGTGCATTCAATGGCACATGCAGAACATTTGAAACCAGTTGACTCAATACAGTATACAACTAGGAACAATTATATCTCCAGTGCAATGACCGTAAGCAGTAGAACTGGGTATTGGACCTCATGATACGATAGTCTACGGACATGGGTCACGATCATAGGTCACGATATGATACGTATCATGAAACATTGCGATATGCTACATGTTGCAATACTTTACATGAAAATGTAACTGAAAATACAACTTGCTTTGTACCACGTGCAATATGTACATCACAATATATTGATAACTCAGCGGACAAATTGAGTCAAAACTGTTTAATTGAAAATTTCAAAACCTATCATGTTCTGTATATTTTCTTTGTGTTTAATTTAAAAAAGAAATGGTATGTATCGAACAGTAACAGTATCGTGGAAAAATATTGCTATACTTAGCTGTATCCTTTTTTTTGTTTTTTTTGCACAGCCCTAGTATGCAGTGAGAGTAATATATTATTCTTTATGTACATTGCTGTTATCTTATCATGGATTTAAGTGTCTTTACTATACTTTTACTATAGTTCTTTTTTTTGTTCGTTATTGTTGTTTCTCGTTTTAGGCCATAAGCCAGCGCCTCGACCTGGATACAAGCCATACCCACCAAATGGATGTGGATCTCCACTATTTGGATTTCAGGTAAAAAATAAAGAAAAGAATAAACTAAAAACATCATGGTGAATTGTACCAACCTGAAATAGAAATTAATAGTTATTACAATACTACAGACACAATACTCGTGTACAGTGCAAATGTGACCAAACATTTGATATCTACAGTTTGACATTGGCATCCCATCCATGACCAAATGTTGTAACCAACATGACCGTTGCTATGACACCTGTGGCCGTGAGAAACGCGACTGTGATGAAGAGTTTCAAGACTGCTTGGAGACCATCTGCAGAAATGTACAGAGGACCCTGGGATTGTCCCAAAGTGTCCAAGGTAAAATGCTAAGGCAACCAATATGATGACATCTTGTTTATTCTAATACAGTCATAAAGCAGGCATTGTAAAAGCAAAAAAAAAAAAATTATAAGGCACTATACAATATTAGTTTTCTAAGTGAAGTACTGAGTAAAATAATATCTGTGTGGGTTTTGTATATTTTTATTTCCTGTGGGAGAGTTTGTTAAACAAATCTTATCATTAGTTATGTGTTATTGGCATATTCTTGACACTGCACTATCCCGTAGATCAAAAAAGAGGTCTAAATAAAGAATTGTTATATGATTTTAAAATGACATTCAGCTACTTTATACTTCTTTTATTCTTTCTTTGTCTTTTCAGCATGCGAGTCAGCGGTGACTCTGCTGTTTGATGCTGTCATGCACTTGGGGTGTAAACCCTACCTGGACAGCCAGCGAGAAGCCTGCGTGTGTCAGAATGAATACAAGAAGGAATTGTAAAACCCTCATACAAATAAAATGAATCATGGACTAAGTAAAATACATTTCACATTAACATAAAAGACACCAGCATTTTTTAGACTCTCAGGTTGGGGATTTGATGGTCTACACTGATCTGTGTTGAATGCCATAGGCTTATAATAATGTATATCTTAATAATATATTTCTTTGGATTTTTCTTTAAAATAATGTTCATTGTTAATACAAATGTAATAAAGTGTTAGGCAACACAGTTGATTGATTAGAAGTTTGTATAATTCTGCAAATATGTTACACTTGCATGGTGGAAAATAAATGGTTCTTATTTAAAGATGGTCGGTCAGTTATGTCGGAGTATATGAAAAGCGAATACTGTAATACAACCTTGTGTGTTGTGTTTACAGTCCATAGAAATAACATTGCATTTAGTTCATAGCTACTACACAACGTCACAATTACGGAAGTCCACTCCTCGAAATTTGACGGATTGGAAGACTCACCAATTGTGTTCCGTCATTCTGTATAGGAGGCGGGGCGATTCCCAGTCCATCAGTGTTGGCTTGACATAGCATAGTCATTATTAAGTTTTGTCAATTGTTGAAAGTGTAGCTTGTACTACCAACATGTCCAATGTGGAAAAGGATGAGTGCAAAGGTATGAACATCTTTTTTGTTCGTTTTAATTTTGTTATCAATGTCGATTACAACTTCATGTTGAGACATGTCATTGCTGTGTTAAATATTTCCGATGCAAAGCGTCATAAAATCTATTTAGGCTACTATTGCTACACTACAGTCTACTAATTATACTTAATTATATCTTTCCATGAACATCACGTCTGATACATATTTGTTGTTTTATTTATTGTTAGCTAAGGTATTTTATTTATTTTCTGTAACCTAT
The DNA here is from genome assembly GCA_025447815.1 of Percopsis transmontana. Classification (NCBI taxonomy): domain Eukaryota; kingdom Metazoa; phylum Chordata; class Actinopteri; order Percopsiformes; family Percopsidae; genus Percopsis; species Percopsis transmontana. The sequence continues at coordinate 1,972,261 of JAOEHI010000001.1, read as the reverse complement.
TCCAGGAAGTGTTGTAAAAGACAGTAAAACAACAAAACACCGCGCAGGTGAGTGTTACATTAGTTAAACGATAAAATAGTCTAGTATTACAAATGTATGTGTGGCCATTGTTCGAAACTGAAATAAAACATCATAGACACGTCTAATCATAACCTAATTATTGTTTTACCTTATTTTCGTTGTCACAGTGTGAGCGCGGTGCACAAATGTGTTTCTATAAAACAGTTACAGTGGGAGTTACACAAACCACATTAGACATGGGAAAGAACCCACACCAAATATATGACCATCAGATTATATATAGCAATAATTAATAAGTCATTTGTGTCATACATTTGGGAATTTCTTAAATATGCAGAAGTTGCTCTTTGTCTTCATATGGCAATTTCATAGAAGTCTAACACCTAATAATTAACAAGGTTTTATTATCTAGGCCTATATTTGGTTCCACATCACATTAGACACTGTAGATTCTTTATCTATTGACCTAAATCACAGTTACAATTTAACAGACATGGACATTCAAATAAACCATACATAACTTAAACAGACAGTAGATATAGTAACATGTGATAAAGAAATCATGTATTGTAGGTGACTGCAACACATTGAAACCAAACCTATAGTCCTATACATTTTCCCTTATCAATGGCGATAGGTTATAACCTGCTTTAACACAAAAGTGCAGGGTGTGGTAGAGAGGTGACACTTGTGGGTCCTATTCTTTTAACAACCTGTCCCATCTACTTGTCACTCAGCTATTGAAGGCCTTGGGGGAACAATAGCTGCTTGACCCCATACTAGAGTTGGAGCAATTCATAAACCTGTAGTTGCACTGCTTAACAATGGACAAAGCATTCACTACCATCCTCGTGCAATTCTACAATAACAATGTGCTGAGTGTTGTGATATTAAAAACAAGCCTAAACAAAAGCCATTAGAGATATGCCTAGATTTAGAACACTGTCATACATTATCAAATGTGTTATTCCTTCATGCTTTACTTTCATAGAATGTCTGGACAACCTAACAGAGATGGATTCAATCTTTAGAAGGTAAATGCTTAATTAATGCTTAATTTTCTGTAGCAGTAATAATCACATTTCCTTCTGTTTCTCAACTAATCCTGTTAATTTCTGCTTTTCTTGTCGCCTCTGTCTAAAATAGCAGTTTCTCTTTAGACCCCGCAGAGGAGTACAAGATGGACAACAAACGTAGGGGTCTTGCAATTATTTTTAATCAAGAGCGCTTCTTTTGGCGTCTGGGGATGAGCGATCGGCATGGGACCAATGCTGACCGCTTCAACCTGGAAAAAAGGTATGGGCTCTTAAATTAGTCACTGATAAGGCCAAATATAAAGGTAATATTAGGGTCTTCAGTTTAAACAGGCAAAGTAACAGTATACGTATACAGTATACCTTATCTGTGCAGTCGCTGTTACTGTTGTTTGCATGATTTATATGTTGACAGATCTAACGTCCGGTGCATCAATTATTTTTCCTCTTTTAGATTTAAGGATTTGAACTTTGAGGTGCAAGCCTATGATAATCTGAGGCAAGAGGAGGTCTTGAATAAGATTAGTGAAGGTAAGTAGATGCTGCTGTTATCATTAAAACCTCCACCAGTCACCAGTTTGCACTTGAATTTCCTTCGGGATCAATAGAGTATCTATCTATCTATCTATCTATCTATCTTGAGTTATCACAGCAAGCCAAGCTAAAGGGCTTCCAGTGAATTTGGCTGTAGGTGAAGCTCAAGTCACAACTCGTTATTTTAACACAGATTTTTATTCTCATGTTACTTGTCACACTGCTATACAGTTACCACGACCAGTCAAGAAGTAGCACTATCAATACTGGTGATGAATTATTATCTAATTTCTTCCTCGAATGGTCTTCCAACACAGGAATTATTTTTGCTGGTTTTAAAGAAAATTATAAATGTATAAATACTTCCTACAGCAACTATGATATATACATTACAAGTCCTACTGAACCCCAGCTCAGGTTGTAACTCCAGAAATACCTGTATTTCTCTAGCTGCAGAGGCCAACCATGCAGATGCCGACTGCTTTGTTTGTGTCTTCCTGAGCCACGGCGAGAATGACCACGTTTACGCTTATGATGGCAAGATCAACATCCAGGATATCACTTCTCTGTTCAAAGGAGACAAATGCAGGAGCCTTGTAGGCAAGCCCAAAATATTTATACTGCAGGTATATAAAGTAAATTGTCCCAAACCCACGATATCTACCAAAACAACCTCTTCTCTCCTCACAGTAAAATATGATCATTCTTCATTCCAAACTGTCATAGTGAACATGGTCGTGTTGGTTGTGTCCGTCACCAGGCGTGCCGCGGCGACAAGCATGACGAGCCTGTGACCCCAAGAGACGATGTGGACAGTGAGGTGAAGACTAACCAGGTAATGGTGGATGCTGGGGTGGTCTACACCCTCCCTGCTGGAGCAGACTTCATCATGTGCTACTCTGTGGCTGATGGTAAGAAAAACCCTGCTGAGTTAGTATGATCACTGTCATTATATGAGGAACAGTTTTATTTTGTTTGTATATGTCGGTTTTGTTGTTCAATAAACATTCACAAGTAACCTTTTCCTTTCCTGTATGTGTTTATTAAGGTTATTATTCCCACCGGGAGACCATCAATGGCTCCTGGTATATCCAAGATCTGTGTGAGGCCCTGGGAAAGTTTGGGAATACCCTGGAATTCACTGAGTTGCTTACACTGGTGAACAGGAAAGTGGCAATGAGAAGTGTTGGGAATTGCAATGATAGGAGCGCAATTGGGAAGAAGCAGGTACCTTGCTTTGCTTCAATGCTTACCAAGAAACTTTACTTCCAACCAAAAAAATAGTATTTTGGTTGAGTTTAAAACGTACCAGTTTCTTAGGTAAAAAGCCTTTATTTTAAGAGCATGTCTAGTAGGAAAAATGTAAAACAGTGGGTAAAGACTATCACCCACAGTGGCCCTCTAGCCTCCCCAGGGTGTAGCCTGAACAATCAATCATGTGATAAAATGTATCACATGATAACATTTTTGAATTACTGTTGACCCTTTGGTAGCTATATTTCTCAAAGCGATATTGAACTTTTCTTAAAACCTCTATTTTGTAGCTTTTTTTTTACCTATAAATCCACACACTGGTGTTTAGTAATGACTGCTATTGTTTTTCAACAACAGATTCTAATGTGTATAGGATGCTAGTCCAAATCTCTGTCTTTTAAAATTACCTTGCAATGAAAAAAGTATATTTTTTGTTTAATGTAAGATATACAGTATTTCCATTCTGGATAAAAATGGAAATATATCTTAAAACTTCAACTTAAAACTTCTTGCTTTGTTAGGAATACAGATGCTAAAACGATAAGGTACAACTTACGTGTTTTTACTGAAAGGTAGCTCAGGTAAAACAATGCCAAGGAAATGTGCTGCACCTTTTTTCTTCATACTGAAACCTGAAACCTAATGGTTTGATAAGAATTCCACCTCTTTGTAAATGGTGTGTGTGTGAGAAGAGAATGAGAAAAGAGTGACTGTAAATTCAGCTTCCGTCTTCAAGATATCTTGACCAAAAAAGGGAATTATTGTATGTATTTTGTGGTGTAGGGGTTTATGGTTCAACAATGCTGTTTTCATACCCAATGCAGGAACTAACAACTTGTCAAATGTACCTCAGGGAGAAGGGGTGTGGCTTTAAACATGGAGACTTAATCACAAGTTTGCTGAGTCAGTGCTAAAATTCCAGCTGTACTAGAGACTTGTGGCCCAACTGTTGTGATAGATATTTGAGTTAGCACTTGTCTCAGAGGTGTACATGATATTTGTAAGACAAATGTGCTTTACATTTATATACAAACAACTCAGGATCATTTTCTATCTACCAATAGTGATAATAATTTGAATAATTATTTCAAGATTTCCATAACTTGGCAACGGTACCAAGTTTATATAAAATTTTCTGTGTGTCAAGATCCAAATTCATATTTTTATTGTAGTGATTCAAAACAGGGACCAATAGGTCAGATATGCTGACAAAATTAAAACATTACTTTATGAAATAATATTTATTCTTATTGTTGTAGGATTTTCACAAGTAATGATATTTTAAGAATAGGAAATTCAAATGTTTGGTCAGGGTTTTTTTTTGGGACAATGATGAAGATGCTTACTCTTGCATGACTACAGATTCTAAGTGAATTCTTCAATACATTTTTGATAACTAAATGTCATTATCCATATTTCTTCACACACACATTTGAAAAAGAACAAACAACATGCTAGTCACACCCAGAACTGTAGCTAATATACAGAAAGATGAGGTATTTTATATTTTTATTTTTCAAAAAGATAATTTTAGCTTTTTCAAGACTGTAAACAAAACACAATAATATGGATTCATAATAAAGGCACTAGTATCGAAATGAAATGGTACTAGTTGGTAAAGTGATTTTTCTCTTCGTGCATGGGGGTTGGCATTCTTTCATGGCTTTTGTTTGATCTGTTCAATTGGCAGCTGAAGCTGAGTTGGTTTTCTAAGACGTCTCAAGTCGTCCTCCACCTGACAGTAAAAACATTAGACTGCTTAGGAATGAAGAACATGCTGCGAAGTGTTGAGTTTCACTTTTGTTTCAGAAAGCCCACACAGAAACAAAAGTAAAACAATACCAATGATAAATGCCATATGGTGTAGTGAATCAATACCATCTCAATGTAATCTGACTTTTTAGCTTTCAGTTAAGTTAACCAATCTCAATTTTCTTTGATATAATTGAGTGTAAAAACTTTTAATAATAACAAACCTCAGACAGCTGCTCCTTCAACTCATTGTATTTTTCCACACTGAAAGTGCTCTTTTTGGCACTCTTGTATAGATAATTCAGGAACTGTCTGTCTTTAACTTCTGGGTACACATAGTCCTACAAATAGAAGAAAAAGGTACAATATTTTCTTTATGTAACACACAAGGTCTGGATTTACACAGCAGGTGTTCCCTGTTTTAACACATTAAGAGAATGGCCCTAGCTCTCACCTGCTTGGTCAGGACATAATAGGCGAAGGCTCCAATGCTGGTGGCGTAGGTGATGAAGTACGTGACCGGTTCCATGACGTCCCAGGAGTAGACCCACCAGGTGAGCCAGGCCAGGGCTCCACCCTGAACGGACAGCAGCGCCATGCCAGTCCACAGAACCCTGGACGTCTGGAACTCCGCTTTTCTCGAGAGCTGGGCCATGGTCTGAACAGTAATGTCACAATGACCAACAACAATTCAAGAAAATAAAAAGGTTGTGGCTACATTATGCTAGCATGCTAGGCTACCAATACTGGAGCAAATGACCCAACCTGCATGTTTAGCAACTTCCAGTGAAATCACAAGGACAAAGTAAATGCGGGTCACGCCAGGGGAGACAGACAGAATGAGAAGCTTCTAGTACCTTCTCCAGAGGCGAGAGCTCTTGTTTGAGACTGTCCAGTCTCTCCAACAGCTGCCTCTCTTTCAGCAGCTGGTGGTCAGGCAGATGGAGGGCCGCGTGGAGCAGATGCACTATGTGTTTCATGTCCTCCATGCCCATAACATGCTCATTGGAAGCACACACTAAAGTGGAGGACAGCAGGGAGATAAGTGAGCGACAGTGATAGTTTCAGGTGATGCTCTTGTCCCTGAGGATTGTTATCAAGTGCACTTAACAAGTGTTCAGAAAACTAGTGAGTGATAGGAGAGAGTTGTACAATATTTCTACCTTTTTCTGGAGAGCAGACTTTGAACACGTCTTTATTGATGAGGAGCTGGAAGTCCTTGTCCAACAGTCTGTCTAACAGGGTGCTGTTGGCAACTCGGTCTCCGTCTGTCAAGACATGCCATTATTTTAGAGGATTTATGTTACAGTAAATATGGTTTGTAGACAGACATTAAGAGAAATGTCCTACCTATGGAAAGCACAGAGGCTATGATTCCAGGGTCCTCTTTCTGCAGATCAGAGATGAGGTCTCCCACGGTCATTAGCATGGGTCTGAGAAAGAACAGACACTTCTCACTCCTGGAGGGCAATGGGACCTCCAGCACGAGGCGGCCATATCTGTACTGCAAAGACACACCTGGGACACCAAAGCGGCAGAGGCAGGGGTGAGACACTTTCTGTGCATAGCAGAAGTAAAGCATCTTCACTGTAATGTGGATGTAATAGCAGTAGGTTACCATTGGAGGGCGGGAGTGTACAATAAAAGAAAGCCTGCTGACATTGAAGGAGTGGCTGCCTCTGTTGAATCTTATGGAGAGAGAGAGAGAGTTAATGTTGACAAAACAGTTTGTCAATACCTACATCCCTCCCTATAATGTTGACAGAAGGTGGAGTTGGCCTACACATTGGCAGGGACTTTAATAGTCTCAAATGACTGAAGATGAAGATTAAATCTTTTGTCTGTTCTATTATTCTAATTTGGGAATTATTCTTATTAATAATCATAGTTACCCTGCATGCTGGGATAGCCACAACAGGCTAGGTAATATATGGATGGTTTTGATTAGCAATTTCCCTGGAGAGGCTTAAGCAGAAGGGATGTACTTCACTGCCACATTCAGCACCGCACAGTAATTGCCCAAACCACCCAAAAGCAGCTCAAAAGACCTGTTTTTCAGCATAAATAGAGTTTAATGTCCAATTTCTGCTGTGTTAACGTCTTCCTTCTGCTGATGCACTTCTTCATATCATCATCTCTCCAGCATTTATTGTGTGGTAAAATGTTATGTTAAGAGCAGTGCACCGTCACTCTGGCAAGTCCAGACTTATCCTTAATGACAACCTTATTATTATAAACAGGATTAGCTCTCCATGCCATGTTAATGGTATAATTCTTCTTGGCCTCTGTCCCACAGCATAATTCCTTTAAGACGAGACTCTTTATGTGCATGTAGATCAGTGGCTCCAGCTCCAATGCTGGGAACACAATTACATTTAATGAGTATATTTTTGAAAAACAGTGGAGTCAATGGAGGTTGTTGGTTTCTGGTCCGTCACGTACCGCAAACGAGGCATTATTTCACTTAAGGACTTAATACTGAGGTAAGGAAGCTGCAGAGTCAACGGTTTGTTATGCCGACGTGTAGAGACCTGGCAGCCAGGCTCCTCCCAGCCTTTGTCCTTTCGGCTGCCAAGGCATCCTGTCAATATCACATTAAAGAAAAGCAATGGAGCTGTCCATTTCCACTGGCCAAGACAGCGTACAAAGCCAAGGGGCATTGTGGGTGAGCAAAGCTCTGCAGTCTCTCACAGATAATGAGAAAATATGAAGAAATACATACACATACAGCTTTCTCTTCCTGAGTTATCGCCTTTGGCAAAAGGACAATGTCTGTCTTAGACCTAAGGCCAATATGCAGTGGTGACCATCTGCCTGTGAAGGAGAAATAGGTTTATGTATTCTAGCACCAATTAAAACCCAAATCCCCCGTGGGACGAAATGCCTAAGCTGTCATATGAGAAGTTCAATTAGCATTGCACTTGTGATGTCAAAAACCTCAAGGTCATCAGAACTCTATAGAATTGTGACTACTGTCACTGCAGGATTTAAGATAGCTGTGTCATCATGGATACGTCATGCTTGAACGCACAGCAACCATATGCTGTTGGTCATTAAACTCCTAGCCTATACCTTGAAATGATCCCTGAAATACTAGTAAGTTGGTATATAAAGAGACTAAACGTCCTCAAAATTCCTGGGAGAAGTGATGGCTTTCAGCATCATTTGACAGCACTGACTGTCAAATGATGCGTAGACTGCTTGACACTGGCTACTCTTTACTAAATGTTTGCTGTTCCTTTTACTGGCTTATGTTTGGCACACTGGTACTTGGTAATGTGGCTTCACAGTTCGAGGGATAACCACCGATGAGGCCATTTGTCTCTAAAATTAAGCTACACTGACTGTATAGGAAATAAAAAGTTAATTAACGGGCTGGCTGACTCTAGGCTGTTGTGTAAATTGATGCATAAAACATTGATGCTCCTTTAATGTACGGCCATTAAATAGATCCCCTTTCTGTGCAATAACAAAGTTGCAACCCCTTCTCACATATAAGCTCCATCTATACTTACTTCCCTGCACAACTACAGCAATTACGACCACACACCACTCAGAGACTACAGGGTAAAAAGGAAGGATGTATAACTGAGAAACAACAACCATGTCGCTCCTTGTCTACTGGTCAGGGTTATAACAGACACAGACAGCCTTACCCCCCCCCCCCATCCTCCATCCCCATCCCCCTCCCCCTGAGGGTCACACTCTTATAGGTTCTGTCACAACTGAGCTATGGTCCAGCTCTAAACACTCTCTATTACTGTATGTTTCGACACTTGAGGGTTTGATACCACGAAACAACACAAAGTGTTGTGTGCATGTTAAGGTATTTCTATACATGTTTAAGTCAATATAGCATTCCCCACACGTCGGGTGATGACATAATAAACTATGCCGCTGCTTTTACACGAGGCAGGGCAATAGAGAAATGAATGTTTAATGAACAGTTCAGGGACCGTGGTGACAAATGAGGGGTGTCAAGAATTGAGAACCAATTACTGCCTATTGTCGGCTGCCGGCTATAGCAATACCCAGCCACTGCTCTACTGTGAAAATGATTTGCACGTTTTCCATTCTGTTAGAGGTAAGAACAGAAGAGGAGAAAGTAAAGAATGTGGCAGGTTGTGCAGGTTTTGTGCTTGATGATTAAAAATAGAAGAAGAAATGAGAATCCGGCAAGAAGCAGGCAAAACATGGGTCTGTTGTCGAGCAGGTCTGTCAGGTGGAGCCGCCATGCTCCTGACGGCTTTGCAAATTGATATTCTGAATGCCACGAGAGCGGCAGCCGCTCTCCGTTTGCAAGCGCTGCTCATCTGACTGTGACACAAGGTTGCTGCAGTGAATATGGGTGGCATTGTATGAGACGGTGGGGTGCGTTCAGCATACATGAAAGACTGAAACAGCAAGATAATGCTGCTATATTCCTGGAGAGGTCCAATTACCATCTAATGATCATATAATCCCCTTGACTCATGATATGCTGTAGGAGAAATAGGAATTATTAGCACAGCATTAATGATTCATTAGATTGGAAGCTTTGAATTACACTCCAAGATTTATGCCTGGAATTAGCCTACCTTTGTGGTTAAAACCAGCAATAATGTTGCTGTTTTAGTTTGAAACTCATCGGCATTCCCTCACAACTTAGTGCAGAATCCTCTCTACTCCTCCCCATACAGCTCTGCTATAGGATTGCATTGTTCTTTACCCCTTCCCCTACATTAGGTACACCTTTTCAACTGCTCGGTAACGCAAAGATTTAATCAGCCAATCACGTGGCAGCAACTGAATGCATTTAGGCATACAGACATGGTCAAGATGATCTGCTGAAGTTCAAACCAAGCATTGGAATGGGGAAGAAAGGTGATTTAAGTGACTTTGAACATGGTAACATGTAACATGGTTGTTGATGCCAGACTGTGAGTATTTCCGAAAGTGCTGACGAGTGTCGAGTTCTACTGCGACATTCAGATGGTAGGGTCAGAATTTGGCGTAAACCACATGGATCCATCCTGCCTTGTATCGACAGTTCAGGCTGGTGGTGGTGTAATGGTGTGGGGGATATTTTCTTGGCACACTTTGGGCCCCTTAGTACTAACTGAGCATCGTTTAAACGCCACAGCCTACCTGAGTATTGTTGCTGACCATGTCCATCCCTCTATGACCACAGCATACCCATCTATTAAATGGCCTCCACAGTCCACGGATCTCCATCCAATAGAGCACATTTGGCATGTGGTGGAACGGGAGATTCCCATCATCACTGCGTGACGCTATTAATGTCAATATGGACCAATATCTCTGAGGAATGTTTCCAGCACCTTGTTGAATCTATGCTATGAAGAATTAAGGCAGTTCTGAAGGCAAAAGGGGGTCCAACTACTAGCATGGTGTACCTAATGAAGTGAACTTGGGGTTCTGGAGGTGCTATGACACAAAATCAGGGAATGTGCATTACCTTTAAAGGTATATATACCTTTAAAGGTAATGCACATTCCCTGATTTTCATTTGTCAACTTAAGTAACATCATGTTACATAATATATATATTATGTAACATGATGTTACTTAAGTTGACAAATGAAAGTGATTACTTGACTCGAATATACTTTGGTTGAATGGGGTGTGTACAACCATGTCTACAATTACTGGAATTAGTGAGGTCTCGTATATTGATATTCTGGCACGTCACCACAGGGAGGATTTCAGTACATAAAAATTCCTAAAATGTTGGTTTAGAGAGCAGCATTGCTGCTACGCTGGACGCAGGCACTATCTGAGCTGCTGTATTGTTTTTCATTACAGTATAGCCTCTTCCTGGGAGGAGCTCCTGTTTAGCATTGCTTGGCATCTACTGGGTGAAACACAACCCTGACAAAGCCTCTAAGGGCTCTGTCCACCTGCTCCTTCCTCCAGTACAGACTTATTTCTACTTGTGTGGATGTTGCCTTCCAATAGAGTAGTTGACCAGTGGCAGGCTGACAGTTACTGAACCTGGTTTTAATAATAGCCACATAGTTAGTAAATAGCTACAGACAACATAGTCCAAACCAGCAGGCAGAGCAATAACAGTCCAGTTTATTCTTTGACAGTGTTTGCAGTAGAATATTCTGGATATTGCCCTTATCAGAAAAAGGGAAAAGTGTTCTTCCTGCACATGCTCCTAAAACCAGAACATTATCTACATATCTCATATGTTTAGAATACGGCCTCATATAAATGATACTGGAATATGCTGCTGCAAGATTTGACCTTGGCTTGGTTTAGGACAGAGAAGGACTTTCGCAATATGTTAGAAACTGGACTGGATGTTGACAAGGGGTGTGCTATGTTCTACTAACAGACAATGTTGGAATTTATGAAAACTACAAATTCAATCTTTTCAGCAAGCTAAGTAAATGAACATATAGAGGGCGTGTGTAGCATGTTAATTTAGAACTTTATTAATCTGTAAGTATCTAAAAACAAACTATTGGGCCAAACAAACATTAACCCAAATAACAAATAACAACAGATACAGGACAGTTATATCTCACTTAGTCCAGTTTGAGACAGGTGTTTGAGAACCGGCTGATTAACTTCTCAGGGTGAGGGTGCAACATTTGAGACACGCCCAGCAAGTGATCTGATCAGCCTATTTATCTAAAACAACTGTGGGTTAAAAAACATTAAAAGGCATAAAGCAGATTAGTCACTCTGGCAAGCAGCTAGGGATAGGCCTACAATATCTGTTTCATGTCATCTTTTCTCACAATTCATCGGCCAATATCATTTTCGGGATACTATCAAATGGGAAGGTGTGGCTGATCTGATTTAAAAGTACAAATAAGAGCTGGTTATAATAAATATGATCAGCTTGTCACGTGATTACAAAAAACAGAATAGAGCTGCACCTCCACAATGGAATAAGTGAGTCAACTGTTAGGTAGCTTAGCTTTGCCTCTGGTGACTCCTACTTTATCTTTGAAATAACGGTCTCTCTTTTAATTCCTCTGAAACAAGTGAACGCACTAAGGGGAATAAAACAAAATATAGTAGGGAGTTGTGCAGAGCTAAGCTTCCTCTCTCGTACAATACATTCTTCAACACTGTAGGCCTACACAACGCGTGAGATCTTGAGTTTAAAGTACAATAGTATTTGTCCAATTCGTGCACTTATACACAGGCACACCACTCTCAAGACTCACTCACTCTTTAATTCAAAAGGACTCTCTCACTATTCTTATGACTGATTTATTGAAGGAACAAAATCCAGAAGAACCACAGTAACCACAAGTATTGTAAAAAGTGCGAGATGTATTATCTTCAGTTTACTGTAAGAAAAATGTTGTTGGAGGCCTCGGTGTATGATCTTTTTTTTAAAGTTCCGCCGTCAACAAAACGCACAAAGTGAATGAAACTAAACGCAACAGATATGCACATTGATGTCCCATTGTAACAATTGCACGACTGGAATAAGGATGTATTTACCTTCCGAAGTAACGTAACCGACTGAAGTACTGTAAAAGCTGAGCGAAAAGGCTGGATACTTCCCAAAAGTCTTGCTGGGACTTTGGTGATTCGCACAGACGACGCCATCGTGGAAACCAACTAATTGTTTTCCTGATTCAGCATCCCGGATCCAAGTATTCGGTTCGACAACACAACAGTGTTCAGTATAAACAGCAGAGCCGAAGGGACGATGGTGGCAAAGAAGCACAACAACGGGCGGCTAAATTCTACTTCCTTGACAGGTGTCGTCCCTGAATTGTTGCCCCCATCGAAATTGTCCCTTGCTTACAATAGCTTACGGTGCGGGACAATAACGCATTTAACATATGTGCATGTAGCATTAATAGTTTAACTGCCATGGTGAACTGATAGACAAAGAAAATAGACAAAAGATAAATAAAGCACTTGGAACACAGTACCCTGATATTCCAGATCGAGAATTAGGAACAATTTCGGCAGGGATATACCTTCGGCACCACACATGCGACAATGAGCGATGATGCATGCCAGCCGTTGATTCCATATGCTCTTTCTCATGGTAGCATAATGTTCTGAAGTGGGGTGGGCCGAGCGTGTAATATCTTGATATCCTGGTGTTACCCGGTAGTCTATTGTTTGTGTGTGTGTTTGTTTTTCCTTGTCAACCAGTCCCCAAATAATAGATAATACTAATATATTGGCTTAGGCCTACATTTGTTTGTGCACCTACAAGATAATCAACTGTCTTATTTTTGTTGCAAAATAATAATTTAAACCCCGTTATTTATTCGTTCATTAATTTGCTCTTTGCTCTCATTTACAACCAACATTCATCTTTTTGACAACGCAAAGTTCAGTTTAAACACTGTATTAATTCTCGTGATTGTGGATGGTTCATAAATATTTGAACATTTATGAGGTCAATATAATGTAAAACTTAACACATAATATCGCTCCTTTATTATCAGACAATGAACTTAAAACACACAATATACTGTACTGTAGCAATGTTATTACTGGTGAGGAGGATATTATGGTAGCCTGTTAGAATAGTATACTGGTAAGGAGATGATCTTATGGTGACTGGTAAAGTTGCTTTCTTTTTCCACACCATGTCGTTACAAATATAAAATCTGATGAAATTGCAAAAACGTGTTCTGCCTAGCTAGTAGGTACTATTCTGTTTGCCAGCCTGCCATTGCCCCTGTCTGTCAGATTTATCCTCCCTTATTGGCCACTGGGGGAGAATGCATTTAGCTATTACTGAATGGTGTTATTTATTGGGGTGTCAGCCAGTAGGTTTAAAGTAGTGGGCTGACATGTGTGTGGTCTCAACCAATGAGAGAAGATGCTTTTTATATTTAGGTTTACTGATGCGAATGGGTTGTTTGCATTGATGCCAGTTGCACGAATGATTTGTGATGGTAGCTTTTGCTAATTAATGTACTAAAAATTATATGAATACTGAATGCTAAGCAAAGCATTTCTTCACAGGCTGACTATAGCTTGGATTGTTTCTTTCTTTATTTTAACTATTTTCATTAGCATTTTTCCAACATTAAAAGCAGTCAATTATCTTAAATTGCAGCCTAAATTGTATATGTTTTTTCTACGGCTTACATTTATGCTCACCTTCCTTTCCATTCCAAAAAACATTTTATATAGAGATATAGTGCAAACAACATAACCACCCTACTTGTTTGTTTTTAGCCTACTTTTTATAAGGAAATAAATAGTGTGATAAGAAAAATATCAGCGTCAATATGATATATACTGTCAAAGTGGACATTTTTACTACCTTGTTAAGCACAAAACGCTATCTCAACATGGCCATATGAGTATTTGGCGCCATCTTGTGGTATCTTAAACACAGACACTAAAATATATTATAATAACAGTGACCATAAAATTATATATATGAAAACATTTGAAATAATCAAATTTTAACCGGGAAAAACTCTACCCTGTATATGAATTGGTATTTGGCTTCTCAACACTTTTTTGTTGTTGTTATTGGTTATAGGCCTACAACTCTCAACTCTTTTTAATTGTCCCTGTAATATCAGTTATCACACTTATGTACTTCTGTAAACATTAATGAAGTCACTCTATGCGTTAGTGTCAGAGCAAAGGTGCAATTTTAAAAAAAGTATCTCTCGACGAATCTGCAAAATAACACTGAATTCAAAATTACGCGCGTGCAGACATACGTGCACGCACGCGAGACATGCAGACATTTTTAATTATGTCTGACTTAGATGGGACATCAAAGGCTTGGGGAAAATCGTAGAACCATGATAAGTCAGATTCCTTTTAATTAGTCATGAGAGAGAGAGAGAGAGAGAGAGAGAGAGAGAGAGAGAGAGAGAGAGAGATGTCAAACCGAGGCATCGGAGGCTTTGGGGCCGCGAGAGGGACGGGCTGTTGTTTGAAGTGCCGGTGCACGGAGACACGGGGAGCGCAGGCCGAGGTAATTGTGTCTGACGGGCGCTGATAATGATGAGGCGCTCGAGATCTCTCCTCCTACAGTGTGCGCTCGCCCCCTACTGTGTTCGTTCACTCTTCCCTTCTCCTAATTGACCGACCGCGTCCCCCTCGAGCCCTTTGTTATTATTTATTAATAATTAATCGCTAAATAATTCACAGCCAGCGCGTGGACCCGCAGTGTTAATTGAGCAGAGGGCGGATCAACTTGAAAAGAGAAGTATAAAGGCCAAGACGATGTGTGAGTTGTGTCTTTCTTGGGCTAATGGGTTTTAGCGTACTGGCCAAATATCAGGCTTAGGTGATGGATGGATAGATAGCACATAAACAATCACATAGCCTATCCTGTTGAAGAACAACACCATACAAATAGGCTATGCACATTTGATTGAAGATGCTAAATATTATCAAAAATATTTCTTTCTTGACATCATCTCATTACCCCCAAGGAATCCTGGGTTATATGGTGTGTTGTTGTTGTAGGTTATTGAATTGTAGCCTCTGTCATCCACTAGAGGTCAGCATTGGCCTGACAGAATGGTGCCACTGGGTCAAATGCTTTTGGAACTGCAGATATTTTGAAATCACATTCCTTGTTTATGTTAAATAATTAATGCAACCATCCATACCCATCCTAAACAAATACAAATTGCACAACATACAAAGGGATTCCGAGCTGTTGCACAATGCCAGGGAATGTTTTTCCTAATATAATGCCTGTTTGGTAAACTCGGAAATTGCTATTATCGGATATTAAAGAATATAGGATACCGACTCAATTGACTGAGGACAAACCTGATGCATTTACATATTAGTCTCTTTTTTTTAATATCATAACAATATTGAAAATAAACTTTAACTCTCTCTATCTTTTTACCACTGACACTATGTGAACTGCTTGGGCATTAGTTGTCCTCTGAGCGCTGCCTAGTTGTTAAATCTCTTTTAAGCAGAGCAAAAGAAAAAATGCAGTATGAAATAAATCAAAGCCACTCTGAACCCTCTCTTAAAAGTTTAGATTTTTTTATTTGGGGGAAATTTCTGTGTTGAGGGTATAAAAACAAGCTAGGAAAAAAATCTCCCCGACTTGCCTTTCTTCAGGGAATGGTTTATCTGAAGCTGTCGACAGGGTCCATACAAGTCTCCAGCTAGCATGGAGCGAAGCTACAGACTGGCTTTCATGCTGTGGCCGTTTGGGACTGTAGCGGAAGGACCAGCAGTAGAGGGATATGTCTGGCTGCGTTCAGTGTGTTCACTGTATATATTTTTGTAGACATCACTGTAGACTTCACTTAATCTAAGAGTACATCAAAGCATCCAATGCTCTTCTGCTTGGGCTAAATCCTTCTCTGGTCCTTATTACCAAAGTGCTCGTAAATGCCTTGGGGGGTGGGGGGGCTTGAGAAGAGGGAGAAAAAAACACAAACAAAAAACAAACATGTTTGCTTTTATCTTTCAAATAACTATTTATGCTGTACAAATGAGCATTCGGAGAGGGGATCTCATTGTGTAACTGGTGAAGATGTAAAAACTCCCCAGACTGGAAAAAAAAAAAAAAAAAAAATATATATATATATATATAAATATATAACAACAACAGGAAGACAAAGTACAATAAATTAATGTAAATATCCATCCTCTTCAGTCATCTCTAGTCGTTTGGGGTGCTTTTGGACTTAGAAAGGCGCCCCGCAAATAGCTCCAGAAAAGTGCCAGGGAACATCAAATTAACAAATGGCTTGAACCAGCCTACTTTTGATCCATCTTTGATGGCCTACTGTAGTGAACATTGGTGTAAAGGGACTGGTTGTATACTCCAGTGGACGAGGGGGCCGCGGGCCGGGCCGGGGAGTAAACAGGCTCCATGCAGCACGGGAGCCTTTCCATCAGGATTGAGAACGTATATGCCCAAGCCAGAGATGGTGAATAATACAACAAAGTGAGAACGACTCTTCTGAGGTTCCACTGTTCTTCAACATCCCGAAGTAGCAGAGGGAGAGCGCGCGCGAGAGAGAGAACAGAGTATTTGACTCTTCATCTACAGTATCCACGAGTAAACAACATTAAACACTGAGAGATGAGGAGAGGACTTGACCCGTACTGTACCCTAATCTGTCAGCAGAACGGCAAGCAAAACATAGCACTCTATATCAAAACATGTGCATTGCAATTTGGCACCATGACAGCAACGGTTCTACACAACACTATAGTACTCTTTCAGATGATAGCATCCAAACCAAATCCCACTGGCCCTGCGGCCTGGCTCCTTTTTTCTTCTGGGTTATGAAAAATTCACCACAGCCACCCCCTTGCATTTCCCTTCTGCGCGTCTCCTGCACGGAGAAGTGACATGCGGTAAATGGAGGAATATTCAAAGGCCAGGGCTGCCTGTCTCCCAGGGGGGTCTCCTTTAAACCCCCCCACCCTCCCCCACCACTCACAAACGCTGAGAAATCAAAACTCTTTGGACGTCACACAGGCTGATTGAAGTTCGGTGCCTCGTTTTGGTGCGGCCCTCTGCCCAGTGATCTCATGGTTCATTAGAGCTGTCAGTCAGGCCTTGATGATGGGGCAATGCCGCTGGGCACCCCCAGGGCCCAATCAGTGTTGGGGTCCCCAGGAACTGGCCATCAAACGACCCTGTGAGAAGACGATGCAGCCGGGCCCAGTGGTGCCTTGCGCTGATCTCCCATTGATCACATGATTAATAGCCCAGTTACACATACTGTTTTTTTGAATGCTCACACAAAGCTCCGCTCTTTTGTTTTTAATCACTGACTTCCTGTCGGACTGACTATGGAAATGTGAATATTCTTATTGAAGGTCTAATGTCGAAGGCACAGGAATGAAATCTGTTTCCTTTTGTAAATATCTTTCCAGGCATTGGGAAACAGGAGTTGTTATTTTTTGCATCAATTGTAGCCAGACTCGGTTCCCTGTGTGTTACAATTACAATGAGTCACACGATGCAATGAAAATAAATGAGCCAGCGAGGGCTGTTCTGTCCAACAATCTCAAATCCTGGAACAATGAGACGTCCACGAAATCACGGTACACATTTCAAATACAGGAGCAAACAAACCCCAAACAAAACAAAGAAAATGTCTTTGAAGAGGAAAAAACTCGGACTGCCAAAGTTCCTTTCAACAATATACAGACGGCAATATTCTCAGTACCAGTATGTTATTCAGAGCGTTCTTCCAAATATTTGGAGAGAAGGAGGAGAGATGAAACGGCGGCAGAACAATGGGCCCTCGGCTGTGTTATGGCGTCCGTGCGCCTCGCCCCGCCAGCCCTTTGTAGTGTCCTTGTCCCCAGTCAGTCCCCTGCGTGTTGTGAGACCTCCAGGTGGGGGTCTGTGGTCTTAGTCGGCCTGCACCCCCCGCCATCCCTATTTCAGACACACCTGCTCCATAATACACACACACATTCATATTCCTTCAAGTCCAGGCAATATGCAAACAATACTGCTGGGATTATGACCGTGTAGACAAATTTGGCTCTAATTTGCAGCCCTGGAATTCCAGTGAGAACAAAGATTTCCATTTTGTACCAAAATAAATAAACAAATATATGCACTAATTACAGGCGTGCATTTAAAAGCATTTCCGTTTTTTGGTGGATATGTTTTTTAATCAAAGCCCGCTAATTTCAGTTTAGATTTATGGCCCCGTATTGCACAAAAGAAAAGTGTCATAGGCGTACAGTTTACATATAGGCTTATACAATTCATGTTCACATACAGTACATATTCATTAAATATACATATACATATATATATATACTGTATATACATATATATTATTGATGGCACACAAGATAACTGGGGCTGTCAAATGCTGTACATAAATGAAGGAGAAAGGATGATGTAGAGTATCCCTGGCACCATCTGCTTTAAGGAAATCTTCTAGAAGCATGGCAATTAACAACTCTGGAGACCTTCCCTCATTTCAAATGTTTTTGAATGTTTCTAGTTTATGTTAAATGTTAGAAAGAAACTTTTTTCAAATAGGTTCAATATCTGTGTTGAATTGTATCTCTTCCCATCATGTAGCCCCAGATAACACCACCGGATGTCGCTGTGACATATACCGGACGAAAAATGAAGTTGTCGAGCCTAGAACAAAGAAAAATAATGTTCCTTCCTAAATTAAAACTTGCTGGTCTTTACTTTCCTTCTTAGAAGTATAGATCATCATTATTCAGGAATAGGGAGTGGATGCTTCAGTCAATTGACACAAAAACATGGGCTGACACTGGTCCCTTGCATCAAACAAACTCCTTGTAATACCGACAGTTTATTTATTTTGTTCAACTGAAACAATTTCCAATGCACAGCACTGTCCACAAGTGCAACAACTGTGTGAGCCACTGTCTTTATCTCTCTCTCTCTCTCTCTCTCTCTCTCTCTCTCTCTCTCTCTCTCTCTGACGATCCCTTTATATTGAGGAGAGGACACCGTGGAGGGCCTATGGTCAACATGTAGAGGCTGTGTCTGCTGGCGGTAATCCTCGGTGATCTGCCCTAATCTGTCACAGATACGCAGTTGAAGCAGACGAGCTGTTGGAGGAGAGCAGAGATGGGATGAGAGTCGGAGGTTGGGTGGGTGGGGGAACTGGATTATGGCAGTATGACTGCATTAACTCAGTGGCCTTATCTCTTAAATGCTCTGCAAAAACAGCTTTGGCTTGTACACGCGGAATGGTACAGTGTGTGCATGGAGTCTATCTGTGTGCGTGGATGTGTGTGTGTGTGTGTGTGTGTGTGTGACAGTAGGTTTAATGCCAGCTGTACAAGCCTGAGAGGTCTGTCTCCACTCTAAAGAGAGGCAGACGCGATGCCTCCTAGCGCTAGGTCTTGTTAGACTTCCCCAGGTGACTCGCTTGTCTTGTTCACCTTCTCCGCAGACGCAGGGAACCAACGCCGCTCGGGAACTGGGTCTCTCCATTTCCCCATGTAGGTATCAAATTCCCCAGTCTGTACATATCCGAATTATACGCTTTTGATGTAATTTTTTTTTTCTCTCCCCCTGCTGGAACCACATGCAATTATGGTTTACATGATTATTGTGGAAAAATAACTAATTGTCAGTCATTGTGGATGAAACCGGCTCAGATGTTGAGTCGCGCCCTGACCGGGGGGCCTGCATTACACAGTGGCACATGAATGCACGCACACAAACACACACACACACACACACACACACTCACACAGACACACACACACTCACTCGTCCGAACACAATCTCAAACATGCTCCCAGAGGACTGTTATAAATTGATTTGTTGATTGATACAGGCAGCGTAGCTCTCCCCCAACACAAACAGTGGGGCGGCCTGAAGCACGCACAGTCCCCAGTCTCCAGCCATGGGAGGGTCACCTCCTCTGCCCTGTGTGTGTGTGTGTGTGTGTGTGTGTGTGTGTGTGTGACTGTGTGGATGCATTCGTGTTTATGTTTGGGAGATTAGCAATGATGAAAGAATGCCTTTTCAAGTCTGGGCTGGAGGGGCCCTCTGTGTTCGCTGACACACCCGCTCACCACACTCGAGCACACACGCGTGCACGTTAACACACGCACGCAATTTCATCTTTACTTCTACCACATTATACCTCACTTAATTCCATACACATTGGCTGTTACTCTGTACAGATACCCTACACGGCCTCTAAATCCACACTTGACAGTGACAGTTATCTTTTAGAGCCCAGGGCCTAAGGAACCTTGGCGTACGCTAGCCAAGCTATACTGTATGTCAGACCCCTGCCTCCCCCCCATTCATCCTTAAACCTCCCATATTCTCTACAGTGATGATCAGTGTGTGGCAATGAAAGAGGCTCATTGTTCCTGCCTGTGGTCTCTCTCTGTTTGTGTGTGTGTGTCTCTCTCTCTCTCTCTCCCTCTGAATCTCTCCCTCTCTGTCTCCTTCTCTCTAGCCATACACTTGGCCGTCTCTGTTCCTCTCAACTCTTTGCGGCGATGAAGATTATAATGTGATTTATTTATTTTGGGGGTTAGCATGCTTGGGCCAGGAGCCGTTACTGCGGTATCTAGCTCGGCCTATCGTGTTCTACAAGTATACCATACCACACAGAAGTACAGCTAATTTGAGGGTAAAGCTCTCTTTCTCTCTCTCTCTCTCTCTCTCTCTCTCTCTCTCTCTCTCTCTCTCTCTCTCCCTTCTTCCGTCTGTCATTTAGATTGGAGAATCTCTTGGTTGCCGTAGGAGATGACATACCCAGGCAATTTGTTTCCCATTAGCTGTAACGGAGAGATTTCCCAAACCAAACATGGTTAGCACGGGGCACCAGCGCTGGCCGCACGCAGACCTCTCCCAGAAACATGATCAGAGGACCGTCGGGTCACACTCGCATAAATGGGTTTACTCCCTTAACTTTGTCAGAGAAGTCACGCGGCTGTTTAAACAGGTATGCTTCTGTTGTGTAACTCTTTCCATTTATGCAACGCTGGTTCTGCTTCTGTGGGCTTTTATTCCAGGGCCCACACAGCAGTTTAGAGAGGGAGAGAGGGCGAGAGGGTGAGAGAGCAAGAGTCATGCTCGGGGAACGACTCTTACCTTGGACTCGTGCATCTCTTGACACTGACTCAAGACTTTTTGAATCCACTTTTTTTTTTTTTTTTAATCGCTCAACATGGCGACTGTATCCGGCTGCCTTCTTTGTTGTCTCTGCAAGGCAGCCAGTCATTCATCAAATGCTTGGAACCGCAGATGTAATTGAAGTTTTTTTCGTAGCGCAATCTGCTCACTGATACCGTGGCGGGGAGCGGAGCGGTGACAGGCAGGCCCCCCGACACCCCCACCCCCTGGAGGTCCTCCACAGTTAAAAAAAGTGGAAAGCACCTATTAAGGTGAAGTCATCAGGGTACAGTGGCTGGCTGAGGACGGGGGAGAAACAGGAGCCAGTTTGCAGAAAATTCAACAAAGTTGCTTAACCAAGCATGAAACCAGACGACAGACATTATTATCTCTTTGTTGATTTAATAATTATTTGTTTTCACTGGCGGGTGTTAGCTAGCATTAGCTAATATGGAAGAGACATGGGAGAAAGAAAGCCACATTCAATAAGGTGTCATAATAAGATACGGGGAGAGAGAAGTGAGGACTGTGATGCTAAATTCTTTTTTTAAATTATTGTATTTGAGACTTGATGAGAAGGTTCCATTTTTTACAATGTTTTATGTAATTTGATTGAATTTTATGACCAAACAACTCATCAGTGCAGTTTGTGTCTGGTAAGTTACTACTTACTTGAATGTCATTTTCATTGCTAACATACTTTTGTGAGGAAGGAGGATCTTTCCTCACAGTCACAGTCCTCACAGTTCTCACTCAGAAGATTTGGGAGGCTTCTGTGTGCGTGTGTGTGCGTGTGTGTGTGTGTGTGTGTGTGTGTGCAACGTAATATTGTGTGGGTGACAGGTGCTAACACCGCTTGATATGTAGGCTCAAAGGTCACCGAGCTAGTCAGGATCCGGGAAGAGTGCAGATAGTGTGTGTCCGTCTGTTGGTCACTGTACGTGTGCTATCTAAAGTCCCTAAATGGTTTAGATGCCTTAGAGAGTATCGCTGACATTCGCTGTTGACACACAGGAATGGGATGTCATGTATAACCTGACCTCCCAGCATGCTACTAATATAGGAAGCATACTAACAAAGTTGTGTGTGTGTGTGTGTGTGTGTGTGTGTTTGTGTGTGTGTGTGTGTGTGAGAGAGTGTGTGTGTGTGTGTGTGTGTTTGTGTGTGTGTGTGTGTGAGAGAGAGTGTGTGTGTGTGTGTTTGTGTGTGTGTGTGAGAGAGTGTGTGTGTGTGTGTGTGTGT
>JAOEHI010000001.1:1927408-1940972 GCA_025447815.1 Percopsis transmontana | reverse complement strand
CGCCTTTTGGCCCGGCCCTCCACAATATTTTCTGTTTCTCATGTGGCCCCATGGAAAAAATAATTGCCCACCCCTGGGTTAGAGCCTGCGTACACCCTGAGGCCGCGCAGGTCTCTCCAACCAGCCTTCGGCGCTGCATGCGTCTGTGTGGCGATACATTGTCCAGGTGCTAAGCAGAAGTGCCTCGGTCGTCACACTTACACACAGCCACTCCTTTCATGCCGCTGTGTTATTGGAGAACGCACTGAGCAGCGCGTCGGGGGGCCCGCTGTTGGAGGTCACAGTTGACCTGTGAAGAGGTCGCTGGGCCCCCCGTCCAGGCCGTAATCAAACACACAGCGCACGGCCGTCACCTCGTCGACCCCTGCTCTTCAGTGGTGAGCCCGTCTCCGCGGCTGGAGATCAAACAGAGGAGCGGCAGTACCTCTGGACCTGTGCTATTGGCCTGGGTGTCGCATCGCATCAACACACTGGGCTAAACAGTAAACACAGCCAGCCCGGGCTGTCTGTGTGTGTTTGTGTATGTGTGTGTGTGTGTGTGTGTGTGTGTGTGTGTGTGTGTGTGTGTGTGTGTGTGTGTGTGTGTGTGTGTGTGTGTTTACACATGCATGCATGCGTTACTGGAACTGGTTGTGTGAATGTGTTTATATGTTTAAAGGCCTTTCAGTTTTTTCATCCATTTAGTAGTGAAATCCACCGCTTTTTAAAAACAAGTGGCACTCCGCTTGCGATCACCTTAGGAGTGGCACGTCATCAACCAGGCTGCTAGCTGAGGTCTTGTGTTCATCCATCTACTCCATCTGTATAGTAACTCTGAGCCACTGGACTGTGATACTAACTCCTGCTGATTGATTCCTTCTATTCTTACCGAGTGAAGTCCTTTAAATCCCTGGAGTTTTTGCTAGAGAGAAAAGCATTTCCAGACACAGACACATGCTGCCAATTTGACAGGTTTAGTCAGGCACCCTGGCTCTGCTCCTTTGTTGTATTTAAAAAGCATCAGATGGGGGGTATTTTTTGGCGCTGTTTTGCTCTGTTTCATATGGGGGGAAACAACTTGTTTCTTTCCTTTGTCTGAAGGTCCCCCACAACATATATGCACACACACATACACAATACACACACATAATAATAATCTGAAGTGAATCATTTCTTTTTGGCAGACGACAGGCATATATTTAAAAAAAAATAGCCACATTCTTGGATAGAAAAAATTAGATTTATTGATGCTGTCATTATACATTTAATTACTTGTGATAAATTCTTACTTGAATCTTACTAAATAATGAAATAATTTGTAATTACATCTTTAAAACTAGCTAGCTGGATATTTCACTAAAGTGCTATGAGAGTTGTGTATTGGGAGGTGCATGTTTGTGCACACGGATAACTTCATGTGCACTACTAAGTGAGCGTGCTGTTGTGCATGTCAGGTCTGGGCGGGGGTGGGAGATCAAAGGCAATCCCCATCTCTCTGAAACGAGGCTTCGTTTCAGGGCTGCCTCTAAACTGAGAATGTCATGTTTTCCCTGCGCTGTTCCTTTGAGCCCCAGCTAGTCAGGCAATACAATATTTCTCATTATAATACACCAAGAGTGCAAGTAGCACATACTCTAGTACAGTAGTTCTCCTACAGTATAGTTTTGGAGCTACAACCCCATAAAAGAAGCCACATCTCCAAATAGTATCGCATAACAACAAATGCACAGTATAGACAGCATATATATATATATATATATTTTAATGTACATTAAAAATAAAAATTTGAAAATTGAATCTAATAATGTGTGCAGCATTACTATATTTTTAAAATCATAAAAAAAACATATCCCAACCCCTCTTAAGAGTATATTGCACCCCCTCAGGGGTGCAAAATGGACCCCTGTGACCACAGTTAGAGAACCAGGGCTCAGCCTCCTCTGAGCAATGCTAGAAATATGTGGATGGTGGGGCACCGAACCCATAGCCTCATCACAGCCCAATTCTAAGCCAAATCTGAAACCTCATCAAATCTTAGAGGCAGTAGGATGCACAGTGGCCGTGCCAAAGGCCTCATCTTCATGCCATCTGCTTCACAACTTCTGGTCACGAATGCTCTGTGTGAGTGGGATCTTGTGCCACTGCCTCTACACTTCTAAGGGATTTAGACCAAACACATTCTGGATAGAGGGCAGTGTTCTGTAAATATTTGCTGAGGCTTTAAAAAAAACTAAATGTTTTTAATAAAATGATACATTTAACTGTGAATAATTAAAAAGAGAGATGAGAGATGTACATTTTATTTAGCCTACATGTAGCTGTTGCCACTGAAGTATCATCATCTTGTCTAGATTTTCCAATGTCAGTTATGTTCACCGTCCACCGCACCGAGATTTGGGTGCTTATACTTGACTTCCTTTGACTTTGACGTAGTGTATGACAGTCAGAAAGAAAGTCTCCCTGGAGATTTCTGCCTTCATCTTCGTCCAGTACTGTCACTGCGCCGTAGACTTTAGATGTGTCTGAGAACAGCTATGTAGATAGGGTCACCTTTTTCCAGAGAAAACCCAGATCAGGATTTACCAGAGATAATATTCAAAACACGCGCATGTTCTCACAGATAAAAAGTCCCTCCCATCATATATAAAACAGTATGACACCAAAGCGCTAAGGGAGTGTTTACCATGGACCACTCCAGTACAAAACGACACATAGTTGTAGGTGTTTTTCTTGGCAGTTGATGCAAAAGTTCAAAAGTTAAAGATTTCCAAAAGTTCCAAAAATGAAGAGGAAGTGTGGCCCAGCCCGGCTGCTCCCATTCTCAGGCCATCCTTAGTTCCGCAACCTGCACGATAATTTCTTGCAAACAACAGTGCTGTTGTGATACAGTTTCATTTAATACAGGGATCTGGTTTGACGTGACTGGTTCTTCCTTCAATTAAAACCCAGTTTTTACTTGTTGTCCTCATTGGGTTAGACTAGAGGCAGCTGTTAAGTGGCAGGGAGCCTTGGTTGAGAGTGTGTGCTAAGCGTGGGGTGTGACACTTGGCTCTGAGGTGCTGCACCACGCCTGGCCTCATGGAGCAGGAAACAAAGCATTTTAGACTAGGAAACTAGTCTTTTTTTATTTTTTATCCCAACCAGGCCAGACTTTCTACCTGGTGGGACTAGCTCTCTTTGTAGCCCTCCATTGGTTCAGGTTTACACTTGAAAGGCATTCTGAACCTTTTTATCGGGCCTTTGAGTCTCATTTTATATTGTTCACTGCTTTCCACCAGCATGAGAATTCCCTTGGTTAATGCTAAAATATCCCTGATAAGGAACAGTCCAGTTCCACCACAGAACTATGAAGGGAATAGATGGGCATTGCCATTTCACCCGCCAATTCTGGGAGATGATTAAGGGCACATGAGATGTTGCTATTTTATCATTTACAGCTAATGGAAACCATTTCAACCACATGCTCTCCAGTGGTTTCTGCATGGGCCAAACGTATTCCTGGAAAAGGAAGAATGTAGCTATACTGCATCAGCTAGCATTTAATACCACCTGGATTAGTTCAGTTGGGACTTAACACCCAGTAGACGTCAAAGAGAGTTGTTACATACACTCAGACATGAACACAAGTCTTGTGGACTGTTCAATCTTCCACACGCAGTCACAGTTGAGTGGAATAAGTCCTCATCCAAGAGGAGCTAGATATCTTTAGAGCTTTCTGGTAAGGATGAAAACTGAACCCCATGTTGCTGCTGCAATGAATGCCAGGTATTTGACCAGCCTTACTGAAACGACCAATCTGAGAGAGAGACCACACATCTGTTATGTACACAGTCACACAACACAGCGGCGTGTAAGCAAACCAACATGTGTGCTATTGCTATGAGTTGGTTAGGGGCACCCAGAATGTGTAGATATTTTTCTTTGGTGTTGCTGTGTAGTGGATCGAGCCTGAAGCTCAGGATCGATCTGTCAGAACGAATTGGACTGGATCACAGGCAGTAATGATGAACTAAGATGAAATGAGTCTTGGTCCAACGCTATGACACAGTGTTGTTTATTCTATGATAATAGATTCAATTAAAAGAACAAACATAGCAAACTCTGTATACCATGGTTATTTGATTATGTAAGACAGATGGCTGGGGAATACTTTGTTTCTTAAAATTTGTTTAAGATCAAATGTAAAGATTTCAGAAAAAAAGGTGCCATCATCAAGACAAAGAAAGAAATTCGTTTTTAATGTCCAATTAAAACTCAGTCTTTAATGTATATTTCAACATTCTTAATATATAATATATTTCAGTTGAACATTAAAGTTTAATGAGTATTGTCTAAACTGCATAAATATGAATTATTCACCACAGCGCTTAAAACCACAAACATAAAGCCTTTGTTTTTATTGATTCTGGACTATATCATGTCCATATTGCATAATATTGTAAGGTAAAATGCACAATTGCCTCACAGTCAAACAAAAAGTTAATTACATGAAAACGTAGACAATGGCACTTTGATGCTTTAAGAACAAAGAGGATCCAGCATACAGTAACACTATATCCATTGCCTTCATTTCACTATGTGAAAGCAAAATGCTACTTGAAAAACAACCGCTATGTAGACACTTTTATTACAAGCAGATGACATTGCCGTCGCATACATTTACACATGGGTATTATCTTCGCTAATCATGCTATTTGTGAGCCTGATTGCGGCTGTTGCTTAAGACGAGCAAGCGGGAGTCTCTTTTGTGTTGGAGCTAATAATGTCCCTTTGTGATAGCGCTGGGTGTGAGGGTTGAGGACACTGGTATAGACTCCCAAGAGCTGCTGTGGGTCTTACTGTGACTGGCAGCTGCAGTAATCCGGCCTTTGTGTCCCCAACAGGGCCCCACTGAGCTCTCCTGACAGGGGCCGATGTTCTCAACCCCACCAGACGGCCCAGATGGGCCTAGAGACACAGGGATAGCTGAAGGGATGGCAGGAGGGAGAGATAGAAGCTGTCATGATCGGAAGAGAAGAGAAAATGAGATGGATAAATGAAATAAGGAAGTAAAAAAAAAGGAGAGGGAAGGAAGGAAAAAGGGGGATAAAAATGGGGACAAAAAAAATGGAAGTATATCCGAAGGGAATTGGGGGCCAGTTTCTAGATGAAAGCCCCATTAAAGCAGTGTTGCTGTGAAGAAGGGATGAGCTGTGTGGCTTTGGCTTGGTTTGTTTGTAGTATGCTTGTTTTTTTGTTTTGTTCTTAGGTCACCCTGAAGTGTGTCTGAGTAAGTCATCTGAATGGCAGATGCATTCTGGGGCACAGCGCAAGCCAAACACACACCCCCCTAAAAAAAAAACAACGTGGTCACCCATGATGACAGAAATACACCCATCTCTTGCCTGTGCGCTGACACACAAAAACATACACACAAACACACACAGTGTTTATTTACGATAGTAGCCTTGTCATGACATCTGACGGGAATAGGTTTTCTGTTGTTGGTTGTAGTTAGGGTTTGTCTCATCTCATTACGCTGGGTTATGTGGCGTGTGGATTTCCTCTATGGTTTTTACATGTGTAATCTAAGTAAAGGCTCTTTCAATAAGCTCCCCTTAGACTTTGCACGTCTACCACGACCGCATCCTGCTCTGCAGCATTGCCAAAAGTCAAAGTCCTAACCGAATTTCTGACCGAGCTGCACAGGACTTGGACTTGGTCTACCCTAAGAAAATACTATATGTCAATTGTTACAAATATGTCAACCTTTACACATAACTATACAATCAGATTGTGTGCAACTGTACATACTAATGTCCCCTAAATATCTACAGCATCTACGCAAGAACAAAAATGCCATTATATATAGTTGATACCATACATTATTAATGGAGAATATACTGTATAGTTTATGCACACATTCAGACACTGTAATGTTATTGAAGAAGGAAAAGGCTAGGGATATTGGAAGCAGGGGAAATAAAAGCTTGGTGCTGGGATGTTATGGGTGGGGCTGCAGGCACTTTAATAGAGATGCTACACCCATGTGCACGGTTGCTTGTAAAATGTGTCCAATACTGACATGCATGTAAATGATGGATAAATAGAGAAATATTGAAAACGTATCTAGAATCATAATATCAATCACTGAGAGTTTTGTGTCAAATTTCATGACATTACTTTAATGTTTGGCCCACAGTTGCCTGTTTAGTGTTTAGGTCCTGTTTTAGGTCCTGATCTTGACCGTCCAAGAATTGACTTGATCTTGACAGGTCTAGATCCTCGCCTCGCCTTCATGCGAGGATCAATTTGAAAAAAAGCAAAAAAATATACTTCCACTGGACACTTTTTGTAAAGGCTTAAAAAGTGTTGCTATAAAAGGTAGGCCAAAGTCCTAAACCATAATATTATCTGCACTTACTGTAACCAAGATGACAGGTCTTTGATTTTGGACGGCGTGAGCTCCTCACTCCAGACATCAAACGGAACATAAAGCAATCGGGATTTGACAGAGACAGAATCTCCATTGATCTTCTGCTTTCTTCTTAATTTATATTTAACCACTGGCTCAGCACCAAAAGAGATTGTGTTTATGGTCCTCTCAAATCCATCATTAATTTCTTACTTCTAAACCCAGCCCAAACAGTATTGTAAATAATGTTAATCGCTGACGAAACCACATGGTGCAGTATCAACATTCCTTCAGACTGCTTCAAGCTGCATTTATCCCAGTG
Source organism: Percopsis transmontana (assembly GCA_025447815.1). Lineage (NCBI taxonomy): Eukaryota > Metazoa > Chordata > Actinopteri > Percopsiformes > Percopsidae > Percopsis > Percopsis transmontana. The sequence goes on along the minus strand of JAOEHI010000001.1, from coordinate 1,934,277 downwards.
CTCACAACAAACTGCTCAACACATAAGCTATAATACCTATTACTGAATTGGAATTTTGCTTGAAAGTATTGTTTGAAATTAGGCCTACATGATGTACATGATGCCCTACGACGTTCTTCGCTTTACACATCACTCTGGGAACTCTCAGTTGAACACTGTTCAATAGGTGTCGATCAAATGATAGGCCACCTTCAACTAGTCAGAACAACAAACAACAAGATTACATGATCACCTGACTATACTATTTTGATATTTTGGATTTTGGCGGGGAGTAGAAAAAGTGCCGGAAGCCAACTTGGCCAAGCTCGCTACCGCTTAACCGCCCATAAGGAACGACAATTTTGGATAAGGCCTGGGCAACGAGTACAAGGTGGGACAATTTTCAGAACAATAAAATGCTGCTTGAAGAATGGCAAAGATTTTCTGATGTCCAGACTCCAGGAACTCTCCACTCACCTTTAGTGAATTACTGCGCCGTCATATAGGCATACAATGTGAATGAGTATCTCTGGTGGATGGTTCACTACTACTTAAGCGACAAAGACGACGAAAATAAAATGAAAATATTCATGCAGGGCATACCATACCAGTATTAGAATTACATTTTTACTGTAAACATAATCTAGTAGGCTATAATAATATGCAGGCTTGTCTGTCTGCCTGCCTTAGCGACAGGCAAGTGTTTCCATAAACAACAAAAGTGTAAATGACATGGAGGAGCTGCGTGTTTAGTATGTTTAGCAACCTGAGCATACGCAGTTCAATATACACAGATTCTTTTTTAAACAAAGGCAAAAACCATGGTGTGGCTGCGTGGTCAAAAACACTATTTTACCCGTGTAAAAATGCACCCATGCTAGTATGGATGTGGCCTCAATTGCTGTCGGCACCAACTGAACGCTGCTGACAAATGGTTTTCAATTGAGAGGTGTGAGGTTACAGACAATTATAGTTGACTGTGTTTGAAGGCTACCGGCTACTGGCAGCAGGAATATAATTGTTGCAGTGTGATGGGACAGGCGTTAATACAGGGGGAGCACAATCAAAAACAAGGAAAGGCAATCAGCCATCTATTTGAGTCTTACTTTGCGAATGTGTGTGTGTGTGTGTGTGTGTGTGTGTGTGTGTGCGCAAGATTGAAACATATATAACTGTCAAATAAATTAGTGAGGAAAGTGAAGTTATTCATTCATTTAGCAGGAGAACAAACTAATTTGAGAAAGAAAACAATAAAATCAATATTAATATGTTCTAGCTTCGTTTTAATTTTCAATAGAACATAGGTAGTTAAAATGTAACCATGGTTCACATTACTATGATTTTCAAACAGCTGGCTAGTTCTCTGGAGCGTCTCTGTACTGTACTGTGTGTGTGTGTGTGTGTGTGTGTGTGTGTGTGTGTGTGTGTGTGTGTGTGTGTGTGTGTGTGTGTGTGTGTGTAATGACAGATGTATGTTAAGTGAGTGAACCATATCTGATATCTGTGGATTCTGACTGTAGATTTCCCAACTCGACAGAGGATTACAAAGCCAGAGCTGCATGCCCTCCCATCTCTGACTAATTGGGACGTCATAACCACAAACCCCAGTGAGGTCTGTACACTGGGTGTCTCACCCCACACTCTCTGCAGGGGCATATTGGTGATCTGAAAATGTGCTGAAATACAATAAGACTCTACACAGTATACCATAAATAAAGATTATTGTGGTACTCAAGTTTCATCGCAGGGACATACAGTATAAATACATCATGTAATCTTCTACAACAGCAGTTGTACCTAATTCCTTTCAGGGGGACAACAAGGTAAAATGAATAAATATTAATAAAGAAATCGAGATGTTTAAATAATCTTTTAATTATGTTTAATCTAGGTTTAGCCGTGGGTCAAAAGTATCCACTGACTGCTCTTATCTGTAAACTGCCATCTGCAGTGCAAAATAAAAAGTAAAAAAAAGTATCATCGCTGTAATGGATGCAACAAAACTTTACAGGCAAAGTTTTTGCTAGTTTCTCTCTTGAGAGCTGGGTCTCCAATGCTGCTCGATGAACATGATAAAATGGCCTTTTAAAGTACTCTCAGAGGACCCAACACTTCAAGGGCTCCTCAGAACCCTTACTACTGCTTTATATAACCCCCAGAGAGAGACAGAGAGGGGAAGAGAGCGGCAAAGGGAAATAGAGAACGCCAGAGAGAGAGGAAAAGCGAGAGATCGAGCATGAGGGAGAACACACTAAAGCCAAATGTAAAAAGTCACAGGGGCCGCGGCAAGTATAAAAATCCCTCACAGAAGGAAAAAGAAACTCCAAATGAAAGTCAGAGGAGCCCTAAAACTTTATTCCAAGCAAAGCTTCAGATGAGATGAGATGAGATGAGAGTACAGTGAGTTCACTGCTCTGCTCGCAGCTGAGATCAGGCGTCTCTTTCTCCGACTCGCAAGAACGTAGGACTAAAAGGAGGACCAGAGGAAGAAGACGGCAAGAACGCAGCATGAGTGTGCCCACCAGCTTTTAGTCAAGAAGCCTAATGAGTTCCTATGGGACAGGGGCCACCTGTCAATCACCCTCATTCTCCTCCAACACTACACGGTGTCGTACCCGGACGCACAGAACCATGGGGCATGAAATAATTAGAGGTGGCCAAACAGCCTCACTGTGAATCCACTCGGCAATTGGACTCCTAGCAAAGAAAGCAAGTCACAGTGTGTCTCTGGTGCGAGGGCAGGTCTTGGTGTGTTGGATCGGGGGCGTAGGAAGATGCTGCAATCTCCCTCTTGTCCCCCACCCCCCCGAATGCGACAATGAGGTAACACGGTCTGTTACAGAGAATTGCGTAAGGTTGCCGACTAGCTATGATTCTTGGAGGGGGTTTCAAACAATATAAATAAACCTGGTTGGGAATGAGTCTGCCATGTGATGAAATGGAATCCCCGCTGAGGCGGTAGTGAGCCTTTTTGCTAATGGAAGCTTGACGGAGAACAGAGGGGAGAAACACAACAGGCAAAAATAGGCGAAGCAGCGCGAGACACAGTGTCCCGCGCTGGTCCTGTTTTCAGCAGAGGTAGAACAGAGGCACGAGCTAAAAACAGCCCGGATGGGGGTGAGGGGTGGGGGTGGGGGGTGGTGGGGGGGGGGTGGGGGTTGTTGTTCATCTTCACACCAACGCAATGAAATATTTATCAGTCGTCATCTATACAGGCAACCAGGAGTGAGCAGGGGTTGATAATATAGCATGCAGCCAATTAACATTTCGGCTCTGTCCCCAATTGGCAGTTTTTTTTTAAGGCAGTAAACGCAAAAAAAGACAGGGGTGAGCGAGCTGTATGTGTGTGTGTGTGTGTGTGTGTGTGTGTGTGTGTGTTGGGGTGGGGATGGGGGGGGGGTGTAACTAAATGAAGCATGCTCGAAACAAAACAAGAAGAGGATTTAGTAACATCTGCATGTGAATGGGTGCTGTCTAGCATAGGCAGTAGTGATGAGGGCTTTATGTAATAGCTGAAGAACAATGTCGTCCAAGAGAGAGAGGGAGGTAGAGCGAACGGGGGAGGATAGACTGGAAGGTCTGTCCTCCTCCGCTAAAAAAACATCCTTTGTATTAGGATCTGTTTTCAGATATTATGACTGTACTCGCCAAAATGTAACTGCAGAAAAGAGTTCTTCTTACGCGATACAAAAGCCCCTTGAAAGGTAAAGATGTAGAATGTGGGTGTGGTTGAGGCATGTCTGTCTAGATAGGTTACACAGTGATAGTCATAGTGTTGTTGGCCTTCTATAGCGCTGCGATGCATCCAGCTAGCACAGCTAGCACAGCTAGCAAGCCATAGAGGTCAATGGAAGGCTTCCTTTGTGTGCTTTTAACATTCCTAACCTGTAGCCCCCCCCAGTCTCAGAACAAGTATTGACTTGTAAACACGGCAAAAGTCTGGGGTTGCGTACATGTCCACCTCTCAACAATTACACAGCACTTTTACAGCACTGGTGAGAGCAGGTTATAGGAAGAGTTTCTGGAAGAGGAGAGGAGAGGAGAGGAGGTGAGAGGGGAGAAAATAAATAGATCTGAGCGGGACATGGAAGATGGACAATGATAAAACACAGATGACAATAGTGAAAAGCAGGGATTAGACACGGTTCAAAGAACAAAAAACGAAAACCGTAAACAAGCGAAATTTTGAGATGAATATAATCGAAGACCGTAACAAAAACAATTTCAGTTGTTCCAGAGTGAAAACGCTATTTTCAATGTTAGATAACTGGTAAATAACGTTAGTTATTGTTCCAATTAATTCTTCTTTAAAAATTATTGCAGATACATTTTTAAAGGAAATTTGATTCAGGAAGTGATTTACTTAAATCTTGTGCATTTTTTATTCAGCCTTGTGCAATTTGTGTGATTACTTTCTTTCTAATTCTTATTTATTGTATCCTATGATTGATATAGGCCTATCAATTATTTTGTAAAGGCAATGTCATTTTAAAAATAACCATTAAACATTCTTTGATAAGGTTTTATCCTGTTATCAATTAGAGGAGAAACCTAGGAAGACTGGAACGAAACGGAAAAATAATGTTTCTGCTCATAACGAACCAAAATTAAAAAACATTTTGTTTTTATTCCCCGGTGAAAAGTAGACTTGGAATCAAGAGGTATCTAGTAGAACCGTGTAAGCCCCCCCTCTTTTTTAAAGGTACACTCGTCGATTGCATTCTGTTGCCCCCAGAACCCCGAATTTCCACCCAAGCTCACTGCGATCTTAGGGAGGAGTAGAGAAGAGTGCCAGGCACTCAGCACTCAGGAGCGGGAGGAGTTTCTCCTCAGCGTCCCCTCTCTCCTCACCCTCTCCTCAGCTCTGTGACTGTCGCCAAGCACTGTCATGGCCTCAGCCTAAGCCAAAGCTGCCCTTTGATTGGGTTGGGGACTATTCATCGTGTTTGCTGCATGGGTAGTGTGGAACTATGACCACATGCTGTTTGTAGCACCTCAGACAATTAACACAATATCAGACGTAAAAAAAATGGCAGTTGACTTGACAGTTGGGAAAATGAATTATACAGTAGCTTGACTTTTTGGGAATGTCGTAAAAATGTCCTGAAGTGAATTGATCAGATTGAAAGGGAACAATTTGTGTCTGGAATTACCGTTGTCGTTCTCTATCCCTCCCCTTACAGCCAAATGCAATGTTTCAAACATTGCAAACAGCTACCTGGGGTGGAAATATTGGGTTCTGGGGTCCTATAAGGCAAAGGTTACTCGTGAGGTTAAACGTTAAAGAACCCAAGAGCTGGACACAGACACAGACGGGGAGTGGAGTTTCTGGGTTATATTCAGGTGAAGGTGGGGGAAAAGGCAAGTCCCGGGCGGGGGAGGGGTGTTAAGGGGAGCCAAGGAAGGCGAGGAGGAGCGGAGAGCAGGGTCCGGGAAGCCAGCGGGAGCGAGGTAGGTCCGGTGCCAGTGGAGGCGCAGGAGTGAGGCGGTGGAGGGTAGACGGAGACAGGGCGTCAAGGACATGGAGACACAGAGGATTCATATTTTCAAGAAGGCAAGAACTAGACTGACTGTTGAGTCAACCATCTGACGGCGTGTTGAAGTTGGGGCCGGGTATACATAGCCGTCGACTGATGGTGATTGGCCGCAGCTGTCCACACACCTGATCCTGCTCCTGAAATAAGGCACACACACACATACACACACAGAGAGAGAGAGAGAGAGAGAGAGAGAGAGGCCCTGGGCTAGGAAGACAGGGCAGGGGCCGAGGGCGTGAAGATAAGGTTCATCTCACACACCTGAAATGAACCTAAAAAATACACTGAAATGATGCTTTCCGTATTAGCCACATGGTCGGGGGGGGTTTGAATGTCTTGGTGGATGGGCATGATGCTGACCCGTGCATCCTGATCTTGCAGGGTCTTATTATAAGACCTGTAACCGTCACTTTCTTCACCCACTTTCTTCAAGGGCCTTCCCCCGGCCCATAGAACGCTCTGTGCAGTTCTTCCATTACACCTCCGCAGCACCTCTGAGAGTTGAACCATGCCCTGGAGGACCTGGCTGCTCCTGCCTGCGCATAGACAGACGCTGAGGTAGCTGCTGGGTGCATGCCAGATTTAGGTGTGTGTGTGTACGTGTGTGTGTGCGTGTGTGTGTGTGTGTGTGTGTGTGTGTGTGTGTGTGTGTGTGTGTGTGTGTACGTATGTGTGTGTGTGCACGTGTGGCGGCGGCTACAGTATAGTTCTTAGCCAAACGCTCAGGGTGCATGGTCTCATTTCAGGCCCTGCGGATGCATCTCCATAATGATCCTGAGCGCACGGTGTGTGTGTGTGTGTGTGTGTGTGTGTGTGTGTGTGTGTGTGTGTGTGTGTGTGTGTGTGTGTGTGTGTGCAGTGAGGCCGCGCCACTGTAGACGGGGCAGCCTCACGCTCTCTGCGCCTCATTAGGACCCGAGGACAAGCGGGGCTGGAGCCACATTAAAGCACAGCCCTGCCTTTCAACGTGTGCCGGCTGGTCTCCCTTTCCGCTATAGGAACACCCCAGGAGCGCCGCAGGAAAATACGCACGCTGGAAATGTACACACACACACACACGCACGCACGCACGCACACACACACACGTGAGTGGACACAGACCTGTGAACATGCATATCCAGTGTTATAGAGAGGATCATATTGTGTAATGTGGGGAAGAGGAGAGCAGGTAAGGAGAGAAGGGAGAGGCGCTGGTGTGTGACAAGGCAGGTTTAATCCAGGGTTTATGTTGTTAAGCAAGGTGGGGGAACCCCCATGCTGCTGAGAGGTTGTATAGGCCGTGAATGACGCCCTGGTCTTCAAGCCCTGGTCTTCAAGCCCTGGTCTTCAAGCCCTGGTCTTCAAGCCTTGGTC
>JAOEHI010000001.1:1916939-1927308 GCA_025447815.1 Percopsis transmontana | reverse complement strand
TTCAAGCCCTGGTCTTCAAGCCCTGGTCTTCAAGCCCTGGTCTTCAAGCCCTGGTCTTCAAGCCCTGGTCTTCAAGCCCTGGTCTTCAAGCTGTGGTCTGAAAGATGGCTTTCATTTGAGAAAAATAATTTAAACTGTAAATATGTAATGTTAGGCAACTGTTTTTTATTTTGTATTTTTTTATTGATAAACGGTAACGTTAGCATCATTAATGGGCTCTCCTTCATTAAGCGACCTGAATGTTTCCATAGAGACAGCGTCAGGACCCCAAATCCTCCAGCGATCCTCCTGATCCCTTCTTTCAGGGAGGTGCTCCCTGGGTGTGTGTGTGTGTGTGTGTGTGTGTGTGTGTGTGTGTCAGCAGGGGCGAGGCCCTTGGTAATCCACCAGTGCTCTCCACCTCTTCACACACTCTACAGGAGTGGAGGGAGCCGCTCCTCCCTCTGTAAAGTTTGGCTTTGGTGGCTTCGTGAGGTCAGCCCTCTTGCTATTGTTTCCATTGTCACAGTGATGAAGCGCTGGCTCTGTGCTGCGGCTGCCCGCGTTTCAGCTGAGTCATGCTCGCTTTGGAGAGAAGGAAGATTAAGTTGTTTCTTCTCAAATGTGGACGGGGTAGGGGGTACCCGAGTTGTTTGCTGAGGACTGGCATTCAAATCGCTTTGGGAGTTATCGCATGCATGTGTTTGCTATCTGTGTTTACAGTTTAGACGGATTCAGTTGTAAACAAGCAACCATGAGAGAGCCTTTTGGATGAAGTGATGAAAAGCACATCGCTTTTAAGTGCACAGATCAATATCCCGTAAGAGCATAAACACGAGGACACTGGAGAGTGATGCTCGTCTGCGCTTGCAGGAACTTACCATATATCATATTAATGCAGTTTAATTCAATTAGCTATTTGCTACGGAGGCCCAGGACATTTAAATGATGGTACACAGATTGAAATGATGGTACAAAACTGAGGATCGCCAGTTAAAAAGACGATAACAACTCTGCACCATAGCAAGTTACAAACTCAAAAAGTTTTATTCAAGACTAGAACAAGCCAAGTTTCTTACACGGTTGGCTAGTGAGGATCCTTATGGCCTCATAATGGACTATGAGGATTTTGGCCCATTGTCAGGATTTTCCAGCTAAGCCATATAAAAATAGAATTCATTCAATTACATAAAGGTAAGTCTTACTGTCAAAAGTGCCACAAGCTCCATTTTCCGGATTTTTGGCACATTTCATTAAAATTTCTATTCTCTGTTTTGGAAATGAATTTTTGATCTTTTTTCCTGAACCTGTCACTGGTGGGCCTTTGAAGCTGAGAGACAGTGCTTTGTGTTTGTGACACTGTGAGATATACTTGAGAAAATGCACTATAGACTCCTCCTCTGTAGGGGGAGAGAACATGGAGGGTAAACACTGTGTCCCAGCGGTTTACCTGTTTAGAAGCCCTCTTTGTTAAGCCCTCTTAACCACAGCTGTTTAGGAATAATAGCACTATGCAATGTCAGGGTTTTCTGGAAACAAATATTTAAATTTAAATGGCTAGTTGTTTATTTATTGGCCAGACGGAGCATGACCGAATAGAGCAGAAAAGTGGGAGGAGCTTAGGCTTTACAAAATCCCATTAGTATGACAGCAAAGGAAGATTGGACGGTTGACGCTGTAGTGTTATGTATTCAGCCAGGATCCTGTAGAGAACGTGGTTATGGACTAAATATTATGAGGCCAAAACTGTATACTTGCACATACATACAGTACATACATACTGGCATGCATATACATATATATACAGTATACATACATACAGGCTTGCATAAATACTGTATGTACAGTATATACATAAACACATACATACATACACATCCTTGCATAACATGAGAATATGTGTGTATGTGTATGAGGGTATATGTGTGTGAGTATGTATGTATGTTGCAATGTAACGTGCCTCAGCGTGGTCGCCATATTGGAGCGGTCAACAGTCATAGAGAGAGAGTAGACGTTTTGAAAAATGCCGCGGGCATTTGGCTGTACAGACGGAACAGTCAAAACAGGAATTACAGGATAACTTCTCACAAGTAAGTGGCAATTTTCTTGTATTTAACTTTTATGTTAGTGAACTTGAAATATGGCTTCAGTGTATCCTGAAAATGACCTGAAACTGTCGCGATGATGGCTACCTAACGAAAACACACCATGACAAAGGGTAAATGTGATATTTACCTAACAATTACTTCTGGCATGTATCTGAATGGTGCAGCCAGTGCATTAAGCTAGCAGCATAAATATGGCTTACTGTATCTATCTAATTTAGGCTACCTAGCGTGTATAATTTCATGAGCACACAAACGCATTCCAGATGATAATTTTCTATAAAATAAATTATACAAAGAGAGGTAATTGTTAAGTAAATATCCCTATATTTTCCCCTAGTCAAGTAGTGTTTTTGTTATGTAGTCAACATCCACTTTTAACATTTGATGCAATCATTCACTCCATATGTCTCCCTCTTCATTTTCACAAATGTGCACTGCCACACTGCTGTCTGTGAATACCCATTGCTAAAGTATTACGCTTTTTTTGCCGCTTTTTCAAAACGATCTACTCTCTATGACTCTTGACCGCCCTATAATGGTGTTAAATGTTATACAAGGATGTGTACGTATGTGTGTTTATGTATATACATATATGTGCATGCCTGTATGTACTGTATGTATATGTATGTATATGTATGCCAATATGTATGTGCAAATGCTTAGTACCGGTATATATGTATGTGCAAGTGAAGCATACAATTATGGCCTAAACGGCTTCTCATAAAATATACTGTACATGACAACAGCAACAATGCCATTGGAGCAATTATCATAAAAACAAGCTTGAAACAGCTTTATTTACAGAACCCTAAGCTCCACCCACTTTTCCGCTCAATAATGATCGGTACCCCATGTAAAACATTTCTGCATATTCATGTGTGCTTCGTCCAATCATGTGCCTTGGATTCAAATATAATGGTAGACATTTGCACGCACACACAACACATGGAAATACCCTTAAAATACCTGTGAAATTGATACTAGAACTTACCCACAACAACTTAAATGTTGTTTTATTGTTGCAGATACGTAATCCCACTATCTCTCTTTGTCTCTACATATACTGTATGTATACAGTTTGTGTTTGTGTGTGTGCACGTGCGTGTGAGTGTATGTGCAAGTGGGGGCAGCGACAGCAGCAGTGGAGGTCCTCAGTAGTGAAGTGTGGAATTCCCCTGTCTGAGATCAAATGCAAAGAAGATAAATAGATTTTCGCAGGGTTCCAATTAATATCTCACCTGTGTCTGCCATAAAACAGAGTGAAATCATAGTGACAGGTAAGAAGAAATTACTATTTCTCTTAACCTTATAAACATTAGATTTACTTCCAAATGTACTGCAAATACACTATAGTATATGCGGTAATGTATTTACATGCAGTACAAGATGTAGGCTGTAACCAAAATGCACAGGTGCGTGCACTATATCTTTTATTCAATAAAAATAGAGAAGAAACATGATAAGCATGGGTTTATAAAACAGTCAGAATTGAGCACCCTAGTTAGTCATAATTGGCTAATTTTCTTTGGAAGGTCATGATAGCACTTAAAACCTCTCTGGATCCTTTCCCGCAGAAATGCAACATGCAACACAGGCAGCCCTTTTGTGCGCCAGCAAGCACTGATGTGCTTTCTGTTTCCATGCCAACTGACTTTCATCTTTCATCTTTCTTACCAGCTCATCCTACGCTTCAGATGAATTAGGTTTGTTACAAATTCTTTTGAAGTGCACAGACAACCCCCCCGTCCCACCCCACTTCAGCAAAACAAAACAAAAACATTGAGGACCTACCAATGTAAGCCAATAATCTCACTCGTTTCGGCTCCTTGGCTAACCAATGGCACCCCGGACAGGATATTTCCACTTCATTTCAATTTGGAATACGTCCCTCTCTACCTCTTGGGTTCCATTTTCTGCTGTTGTGAGCTGCTGTGCGCCACACAATTCATTTCCATTACGGAGACGGTCGCTGAGAGGGTTGCATTGTGGGTTGGTAATGATGTTCAATTACGTTGATGCCAGCACCCAAGGGGTAAAAGAAAGATGGGGGTCTCTTAAGGATCAAAGGTTCAGAGCTGAAGAGGACTTCTGTGTCCTTGCAGATGCATTTTCTCTAGATGCTCCATTGAATATGCCTCCGGACAGAAAGGCAATTTCCTAGCCCTGCGCTGTACAGTATGTGTCAGTAATAGTGGTGCTGAAAAATAAGATATTGGTTGGAGCTCAGGCACCTTGAGATATCACATTAACAATAAATGTATAAATTTTTTGTTTTCGTTTGTCCATATCTTTTATCTTTTATAGCTTACGAATAGTGAACATTATTATTGTTTCTATGTAGGGGAGAACTTGACAGTTCCACAATATTTTAATGTAAGCATTGATTAGACATCTAAAAACTCCACCAAGGATACCAAGGATGCCTGTGGAATTTCTACTCTATCAAAACATCATTAAAATTGGTAAATTGGATATCATAATTTAAATATGTGATATGTAGGCTGTTTAATTCTAGATTTTTCAGAAAACGATTTTAAAAAAAGCAATACACATCAGCACTAGCTTTGTGTCACAGTACAAGCAGAAACTACACTGGAAAATCATCAACCCTTGCCAGTAAAACCACAGAGCACCCAAAAACCCTCTTTTCTCACAGTTATAATTTTTAATTGAGTTTGTGAAAAACTATAAATCTATGTGACATCATAGTTTAGGGGGAGGGGTGTGAATGTGTCTCTCATTTATAGCCAAAGGGGACAGTCATGAAAGACTAATCTTAATACTAGTCATATTACTGCTGAGAGCAACATTCAGAACTTTGGTGCATAATAATAAAATACAAATTAAATTTAGACAAAATAATCAAATAAGAACTGAAATATTTGTCCTTTCTGTTGCACAACAATTCATTTTCAATATCAGTCTCAGTTTTCACACTTACTTGGCAAACTTTGTCCTTGCTGACATCAAATGTTCTCCGCACAACTGGGTGTTCCTCTGAGGCCTGCTTGACTCAAGAAAGGCAGAGAAACAAAAAAGGACTTGAAGTTTCAGGTCCAGCATATTTGAGTTGTGACTTCTTCACTTCTGGCTTTTTGTGGAGAAAAAAGACGGGATGCCAACTTTGAAGCCAGTAAACAATAGCAGATTAGAGTAGGAGTGCAGGAATAAAAGAACGCTTTCAAACGATCTCTGAGGTTTACCTCTCAGGAAGAAAGTGACACTAGAAGAATGAAGAGAGGTGAAGGCACTAGAGAAAAAAGCTCTTCAGACCAAATATAAACTGAAAAAGACTTTCTTTTTGACGACTTTTAAACAAAGACCTAGTATGCAGATAGACAAACACTACAGCACAGTGCGGGGAAAACTCCTTCTAGCATAAGGCAGTGGTTCTCAAACTGTGGGTTGGGACCCCCAGAGAGGTCGCACAGGGTCGTGAACGGGTCTTTGGTTACTATTTCTAATCTTCTAATCTGCATACATTTTTAAATGGTGTTTAGCATTGTATATATATTTTTTTAAGCTGTTATGCTAAAAGAACTGGTTTATTGCATGCAACCTCTGCATGTGTGTACGAGTTGCAAGTAATCATGGCTCAGAATGTTTGAGAACCACTTTCCGTACCTCTATCTGAGCACGACACTATGACACCGGCAAGGCGGTCGGCATCAAAAAGCGCCTGCATGCCCGATTTGACGTGTAGTGTTCTGAAGAAGAAAAAATTACGCCACTAATTATTTTAATATTAGCATTTAAAAGAATGACAGCATATGGATGGGTGCGGCATTTACATAAGAATGGCTGCATAACACATGTCACAGTGACAGCACTGCCAAGGAACGTCAGGGAAACACACACACACACAAAAGAGACGCGTGCAGGTGGGCTGATCATGCTTTTTGTCATATCGGTTCATTAAAATATGTTTGGTAGGCCTACTTCACGGTGGAAAAAAAAAACAAGCTACACAAAAATTCCTTGGTCAGCCTTATCAAATGGGAATGGGCTGCAGTAATTTACATGGCTGGAACACAGCTTTTAGGTTCGATGAATTCTACGCTGGTTTTGAATACGTTAAAGGGGAGATTGATTTATTTAGGTTAAGCACCCCTCGGTTATGTGCGGAGAAGTGAGGAGGCTTCAACGGAACAATATTTGGTAGCACAGCAGTGAAAACGCCCTTGAAAAAAGGCATTAAAAGGAGCATGAAAGGAGCCACGGGTGATACTGTACCACTACAACATTTGGTTAATTGGAGATTGGTCACGGGCTGTAATATTTGACTATAATCTGAAAGGCCTATGAAGGCACGAGCATGCAGAGAGAGAGAGAGCAAGAGAGACACAGAGAGAGAGAGAGACAGAGAGAGAGAGAGAGAGAGAGAGAGAGATCAGCACAGCCCGTGATAAGATTAAGCCCATTCACATTTTATAATAAAAAAATAAGCTGCGCTAGCTCCTTTATTATCAGCTGCGTTTCGCACGTCGACGCTCGTCTGCGTTGCGCTCATGTAAACAGGAGACTCTACTACAGACACAACAATACCCCTCCTCCCTCGCACTAACATGCGCTAACATAGACTTCACCGTGAATATCAGCCTCTGGTTCTCCTTCCACGCGCTGCACCTCCGTATAACCCAGCTGACTCATTATTGACTTCAAAGACACTGATAGGAGTTTTAATTAAGAGAAATGCAGCAAAGGGGTGAAGATAAGCCCCCCTCCCCTGCCCCTCCGCCCCATGCCCCTATCGGCTTCCCCCCTCTCTTCCCAGACAACATCATTAGGACAGTGGAGGCTGGTAGTACTACACATGAAACCGCATGGGTCCCGGTGCAGGCACAGGGGTAATCCGCACATCACAGGTCCTTTGTACTGATTTAGAGTGACACTGCACATGTTCCAGAACACACACACACACATGCTAATCTGAACACTGGATTATCGGCACGGCTTCATGTGTTCCTATCAGTCAGCCGTCCACCGAACAGAACCAGAAGGAGGAGAAGAAAAGGAGGTAGAAGAAAGTCCGTCCTTTTCTCATACATGCTGGAGACTTGGTGAAGAGATAGTTAAACTATTTTTGTGTTCTCATTCAGATGCACATTTCTCTACCTCTGACAAAGTCAAAGGTATTTGCATCGAATGCAAGATGCCATTTTTTTATGTATGTCTGTGTGGTCTAGAAGCCACTCCTATTTTTTTTTTTTTGTGTTGTTTTTGTTATTTCAGAATTGATTTTCTAGGTTTTTGATGAACTGTTACAGTGCTTGGCTTGTCTGGATTTGAATCCTGAAGAGCCAGAGCCTAGACTTCACTTTTCACCACCCAGACCTCAAACAAAAGGTGAACAAGTCTTCTCCAGTCAGGCCCTCAGGCGTTGTAATTATCTGCTCAGCTAGCAGAAATTAGACTAGACAAATCAGGGTCAGGTCTCTCGTAATAACGCACTTTTCACATACTTCCTTTAACTTTTGGCGTAAATTTTGATGCTTTCCCCACATTTTATTTGGCTTTTGTCTTCTTCTTTTTTTTTACTATTGTGCTTTTCACCTTTTCTTGTTTTAATGTTTCTTCAACTGGGTGGAGTTCCACAATTAATAAAGCTCACCTAGGTTAAAAACATATAAATAGTAATCTTAGTAATACAACAGTATAACTTAGTACACCTACATTTTAGGCATATGGCATAAATATGTAAATAATAACGGTATGTAGCTCAAATAAAAGCTCCTGATTGCCAAAATGTATCAAATCCTGCAGCTCCACTATAGTGAATATCCAATATCCATATTTCCAGGGCAGAGAAACCTCCCCAATTGCCCTGTCTGTCTGAATCCCTGCCCTGTGTAATCCAGGTGAGCTCAGAGACCGCACACACACCCCCAGCCTGCAGCCCCGCCCCCCAGTGCAGGTGGAGATCAATAGCAGCAGAGAAAAGTAGGGCCCCCTAGGGGGAGGGCCTGATGTCGGAGAGATTAATTGCAGCCTACGAGGGTAGCAGCACGCTGGGAGCGCACATCGCTCGCGGCCTCAAATATATTCACACACACACACACACACACACACACACACGTCGCCCCCCCTCATAGACAGGATCCATCAGCACGCTGGATCCCAGATGAACATCAAACCCTGCAGAGGTGCTGCTCCTTTGTCTCCCAGGTAGCCTGGCGTCGTGCCCGGCGCCTCCTGCTTTCATGTGGGCCACGGAATTGTTCTCCAGTGTGTGTGTGTGTGTGTGTGTGTGTGTGTGTGTGTGTGTGTGTGTGTGTGTGTGTGTATGCTAGCTGGGGACAATGCTTTTTTTTGGGTGTAATTTTCTCAGTTAATTAGTTATGTTCAGCTGAAATATTTATATAACTTGGATGATTTTTATCCAGTATATTAGTTAGTTAACGCTAGGAGATATCTTAAAGGGACACACTGAATTTTTTTCGCTTTGGTTCGAAACTCCAAGAGCTCTAAACCACCTACACAGCTCCTCACACCCTTCTCTACCCCCCCCCCCCCCCCCCCCCACAGCTGCTCACTCTTTAATAAAGTTAATTTAAAATATTATATAAACGGTGAGTTGTAGATGACAATTACAACTACAATTAGGTCATTTATCCAAAGCGACTTACAATCACACGGTGCTATTACATGGAGCAGATAAGGGGTTAGGCATCTTGCTCAGGTAGGCCAACTGTTGTTTTTCTTCTTTCCTCGACAACACGGCGAGGTTCACTCTGTGTTCCACTTGGTTCCAGAAGCGCTCAAGGATGGCAGCACCCTCCACCTGCAGGAACGGGACCAAGCCCTGCCCACCGCCACGCGGGAGAACATTGTGTTCACGCCGCACTACGACACCCTGGTCCGCGGCGGCATGTACGAGTACTATGCCAGCGAGGGCCAGACCCCTCTGCGTGAGTACCCGGACCCGGCGTCGAGCGGACGCTTGTACCCACGGCGACCTGCGATACGTGTCACGTGTCACGTGTCAACAGCCGAACAGGGATACGCAAGCAGCGTTCTGTTAGAATAATGAATAAAGCTGCGTGTCATCGGGCTAGGTGTGTCACACAGGAAGTAGTGTGGCTGTGCTAAAAAATAGATACAGCAATATGTCGCGAAATTTATTTTCTATTTCCAGCTCAAAAATCGATTCTTTAAAAAAAATATATATATAGATATATCGCGATATGTATTGTATCCCGATATGTATTGTATCGCGATATATCGTGACGTAATCGTATCGTGAGGCATGTATCGTGATGCGTATCGTATCGTGAAGTACTTGCCGGTACCCAGCCCCAATAGGAAGTCGTACCAGCCCAGTTGTCTGTAGAGAGGCGCACTACTGCGCATACCTACTAATAAGGCAATTTCCTTGTTCTGCAGCCTATGCATTAGCGGAGTTGATTGACAATGCACTTTCAGCAACGGTGCAAAACACTGGAAGGAGGACAATAGATATCCAATTGGTGAGTATTGCTGTTTTATATCCATGTTTTTTAGTTTTGTTTTCAGCTTGTGGCTTTATAAAGAATATTGTTTTAGGTTTTCGTTGTTAGGGTATTGGTTTATTTAATATTGTTTTTAAGTTAATCACCATCCATATATAGAGAGGTTTGTTATTGGTGGCTTGGTGACATGGTGACTTATCTCTGTCTCTCAAATCGCCGGCAGATGTTTGACGAGACCGTCGGCAAGCCGACCGTGGTTGTCCTGGACAACGGCTGTGGCATGACCGCCAAGCAGCTCAACAACTGGGCGGTGTACCGCCTCTCCAAATTTAAAAGGGAAAACAACAAATTATCCAGGTTGGTTTTTAGTGTACATCCCCACAGCACTTTGTGATGTTATCAGGACAACTATTACTTTTTATAGAGGCCATAATGTAAATAGAAATTGTGAAAGGTGTAAAACATGGTGGTGGTGGTTGTAGTTGTTTATGCTCTGAGTTATATGTACGTTGTTGTTTATGCTCTGAGTTATATGTACGTTGTTGTTTATGCACTGAGTTATATGTACGTTGTTGTTTATGCTCTGAGTTATATGTACGTTGTTGTTTATGCTCTGAGTTATATGTACGTTGTTGTTTATGCTGAGTTATATGTACGTTGTTGTTTATGCTGAGTTATATGTACGTTGTTGTTTATGCACTGAGTTATATGTACGTTGTTGTTTATGCACTGAGTTATATGTACGTTGTTGTTTATGCTGAGTTATATGTACGTTGTTGTTTATGCTCTGAGTTATATGTACGTTGTTGTTTATGCTCTGAGTTATATGTACGT
>JAOEHI010000001.1:1905231-1916839 GCA_025447815.1 Percopsis transmontana | reverse complement strand
TTAACCTTACACGGGCCGGTCAGAGTCAACCAAAGGGCCGTATGTGGCCCGGGGGCCGTACAATGCCCATGTCTGCTCTAACCTGATCCATTACACCGGGCGAGACCCTTTCTTTTCCCACAGAGCAACTTTAAGAAACATTACATTATTACTATATTCTATTATTCTATTATTAACAATGATGTTTGCTTTATTTCTTTCTTTCTTTTCTTTTCTTTTAAACGGTACAAAAGGTATGGCTCCATGACAATGGAATACAATGGAATGGCATTGCTAGGATCAGACCCGTTTTATCAAGAACAGATGCAGAGCGTATAATCCATGCATTCATCACATCCAGGATTGATTACTGTAATGCACTGTTCTCGGCTCAAGTATACAAAATGGTGCAGCACGTGTTTTGGCCTCCACTTCTACTCGCTCCCATATCACTCCTGGTCTTTGTGAATTACACTGGCTTCCAGTCTGTTCCTGTATTGAGCATAAAATACTCACACTCACATATAAAGCAGTTAACAGTACTGCTTCTGACTGTCTGTGTGAGCTTGTACAACCCACATCTCGCTCTCTTCTCGCTCTACAGTTCCCACATCGCTAAAGGAGCCCCGCAGTAGACTAAAGACCATGGGTGATGGAGCCTTCCGCTGTTCCATTATTGTGGAATGTGCCTTTTTTAACCCACTCTCTTACTCATTTTGTATATTTGAAATGAATTTATTATTTTATTATTATCTTATTATTTATTTTGAATATCTAGTAGTGCTTTTACTGTCTGCTGATGTATATTTTTGAATATATTGAATTGTGTTTTGTCTTATATTGTTACGAACCTCCTCCCAAGGGCCGCAACATATATGCTTGTATCTTTGATTCCCACTATAGGTAATGCCAATGACTTTACCACACTCAACAGGTAGCTGGGAACGGTGCTTTCCTTCCTTGGGAGTCCCATGAATTTACAATGGTGTAGCATGATATCTACCATGGCGGTCATTCATTATTTATTACTTTGTCCTGGGCTTCTCTGTGACATCTTTAACTATAGCCCAATGGATGGTGACATCATATACAGTATTTACTGTGCTACTCCCTAATGGATGCAAGTTTAATCTGTTAGTTTTGTGGGGAGTAATCGTTTTGAGGAACCATTTTGATTTGAAACATACATAAAGGGCATGCGGCCACTATCAACAATAGCAGCTGGTGGTGCCCGTAAGCAGACTCAGCAGATTTAGCTGAATTCCTGCGAACTGACATTCCGCTGCTGAGAAGGTGGCCGTCGCAGCTGCGTGAAGTTTGTAGGTAAACACTCTCTTCATCATGTTCCCTCGAGGCACCTGGGTCAGCCAAGGGTTAATCTGCCCATTAGTCTTCGCTAGTGACAGCAGGATAGTGTGTGTGTGTGTGTGTGTGTGTGTGTGTGTGTGTGTGTGTGTGTGTGTGTGTGTGTGTGACATGAAAATATACGCCCCTAAAGGATTTCACTGGGCTGGAGTGAGGTAACCTCCAAATATGTGTGGCTGTCACTGTGGTGTGTGTGTGTGGACGTAAGGCAACTAGATGGAAGGAAGAGGGAGGCTGTGTCAGTGTGGTGCGTTGGCACGGAGGCTTTCCATTTTTTTACAGAGAGAAAGAGAGAAATCTCAAGGCAGATCCCTACCTCTCTCTCTCTTTCCTCTCCTCTCTCAGTGTGAGAGAAGCTTAGACGCGGTGCTGGCCTCCATCTGTATCACTGCCAGGTGAGGAGGGAGGGATGAAGGCAGGTGCCAGCTGGTGTGAATCCTTCCTTATCTCATGGGTGAGACAACAGGGCTCTCCTGATTGGATTTGGCAATCCATACCCTGTGGAGGAGTGGCTCTGAGTGGGGGGGAAACCCTATTTTTATTATATCAAAATAAACGCATGACACGGTAGCTGTGTGTGTGTGTGTGTGTGTGTGTGTGTGTGTGTGTGTGTGTGTGTGTATGTGTGTGTGTGTGTGTGTGTGTGTGTGTGTGTACAGAGAGAGATAGAGCGCATGACAAACTCCCCCACCTATCTTCCCTTTTCCATCAAGGAGATAATTTCATTTTAATGACAGTATGTCTGAGACAGCCTGCTGCCGGTGTTGCCGTGAATCATCACATCACACGTCTATGTCTCTCTCTCTCTTCCCCTCTCTCCTGACTTCTTCGTACCCCCAAGACACTTTCCATGCCTTCAGTAGATGACTCACCTTGCACCAATCAAAGAGCAGCGCAAATAATCACTCACCTCGGACCTCCCTCATTTTGATTTGCGCACTTGATAGATGGTGTCTTTCCCCAACTTTAATTGCCAGTCCTTTTCATCTTAATATGATGTTTGTTTCCTGTCGTTTATTTGAAAATAGCTTCAAGCTCAGGGCTATAATTTCCCCATCTGGGACGCTGTCTTGAACGGCAGCTAGCAGGTGGAATCCAGGGATTGCAAAGGTGTCTATTTTCTTGAAAAGTGATATTAGGAAGTGATATTGACATACAACGAAACACATTTCAATAGCTTGATACACACGGCCCACCAGTATGGATATGTACACACATCACTAACACATGCAACACAGACACAGATAATTAAGATAATTTGTGTTTTAATTAAGTAATTGTGTTTTAAGCACATTGCAGTAAAAATAGAACATATTAAAGATGGGATAATAATAGAGGACCTTGACTGATAAAACTGAAAATGTGCATTGTTCAAACAAGAGCATTATGTCTGACACAAGTCATAATGTGCTCCAATCTGGTGTACACATACATTTACAAAATATAATGAACATTTGAAGAATTTTGCTCTTTCAAAAGTACATTTGTTATTCATTGTTTAATATGTCTTGCTGTTGTATAGGCTGTGTTAATGTAATTTTAAATGTACCTTTTTTATTATTGAGAAGGCACACCAATGTGGGATTGAAAATCGATCTTTGGACAGAAATCTGATGACAAATGATGCTGTGTGCGTATAGATATATTCCTGGTCCTTCATTATATAACATGTAGCTAAAATGAGAGAGAACCGAATTCAGGTCACCACACAGCAGGATAGCTTCCGTTTCATGTGAGCTCCAGAGGGGTCACTCTTATGAACTCATTAGGAGAGAAATGCTAATGTGGCTTTGCCTTTTCTGAACCATCCTGGTTATTTGCACATTTAGAAATGGAATCACTTTTAAATATGATATGTTCTGGCACGTGTTGTCAATAGAGAACATGCTATTTGTTGCATTGCCATCAAGTGCACTATGGAAACTAGGTTTGCAGATATCAAAAATCGTTATTATTACGATAAAACCTACATTATTTCTTTCAGTGTTATTGAAAGATATAAAGATATTTAACAATATATTTTTGTACATATTATCGCAGAGGAATATTCTATATTATTGTAGGAAACAACTGTATGGGAGCAGTGAACTTGTGACCCTCCTAATCAGGAAGATCTCTGGCCTAAAGAGCCTCTCTGCCGTGGTCTTTCATCATGCAGCACAGGGCATCCGATATTTAATTTTTCACTCACCAAAATGTTGACATGCATGAAAAATAAAAACTTTGCCCTGGAAAGGGAATGAACACTTACACATGAATTTAAACATTATTATAATTATTTGGCATGTAGCCATCTAGCAAAAAACAACTCCCAAAAAAACATGTTTTGTGTGATCTGTATAACCCATTTAGGCAATAACACCGCATAACATAGGCTATGATTGACAACAGGATTAAACACTTCCATGGCCAATGTAGTTGATAATACTGAGCATGACAGGCCAGTCAATTTTGTTCTTCAATATATTTTAAAAACAGTTTGATCTTCTTTCATCTTATCTTGGTCCAATTAATGCAAACAAATACATTTAAAATAAATACATTGTATTGCTCTCGTTTATATTGGCAATACTATAATATAAATTATAATTCTATTGTGTCTTTGTGTTGTTTTATTGTGGTGGATGTATGTAAGCAATTTCAAATTGTGCAAGACAATATTGTGAAAATTGTCAGGCTAAGAAGTGGAAATTTTAAAGGCTAATTAAATTAAAGAACTGCTGTGATGAAGTAGAACCAGGCAGTAGTGTACTGGAAATGGAAACGGGCCGATTTGATAACATGGGCCTAGAAAATTCACGAGGATAAAATAACAACAAATAAAATGTTAAGGGATTTCTAATGAAATGTTCGGTTGTTTGGGTCTGTCTGTGTGAAATCTTTCTAATTAACTCTCTTTTGGGTGTTCGAGTGCAGATGTATGTGAATGTGTGCGTATATGTGGGTTCGTGTGTGTGTGTGCGTGTGCGCGTGTGTGTTTTCCGCTATACTCTGGAATGCGGCCAGTCTCGGCTCTTTTGAATCTGCGCTCGGTTCCAAAACCAAAAGCCTTTGATCTTTTTCGCTGTCTCCTTACCCGGAAGAGAACCCTTGCCTTCTCTCTCAGCTGGGATGAACGCACACGTGGAAATGTTGGCCCGACTCCACACTCATACCAAATTTAGTCATACAAAGGCGAAGGAGAGTGAGGGGTGGGTTGGGTGGGGGGGCGCTGAGGATGAAAGAGCCAGCCGCTGGAACATCAAAGGCAGCCGCGGCTCCGCCCGCTAACCCCACCTCCGTGCTTTATAAAGATCTGCCTCCCAATCCAAAGTTATTCTCACGCAATCTCTCTACGGCTAGCCGCAGAAACACACGTTTCGTGTTTTTCTTATTTTCTTGTTCTTCTCTCATGAAATACTTCCGACTAAGGAGCTCTCGTTTGTTTATTTTGCCGTGCACTCACTGGCAGCTGGTTAAACATGTTGGAGCTTAAAACTTTAAATTAATAAAACGAGGGACGATTCGGCTACTCAACTGCCTTTATGGGGCCTTGTTTGCTTTGTTTCGTTGCACCATATTATCACATTTATAACTATTCACAGTAGTTTGTTTTAGGCACGAATAAGCATACTGTGTGCGTTTTTCGTCAGTAAAAGTGAGCTAATGTGTTTCGTTTTTAGTTTTTAGTGGATAGAAAAATCTGCATTTGCAAATAAATCAAATAAAAGCATTTGCTTCGTTTCCTTAAACGTAATAATGCAAAGGTAATTAGAAGAATGACAGAAAACAATGACCCCATATTCCCCAAATGAATTGTTTTTTTAATTATTAGTTCCACCCCAATATCTAAATGCTAACCTGAAGATAGTTTAAAATATTTGTTGTTATTAATTGCAGCCCTGGATCTTTATTATAGGCTATTTCTTTGTATTATAATTACAATGATTAGGCATAGGCTACATTATTTGCCTTTAGTTTATGTAGGCCTGCTGTAGGCAATGCATTTTATAATGTGGCATTTTTCATAGCGTGTCCTCAAATTTATACATGCATTTTTCTATATTAAAATGTGATAAGCAGTTACAGCGTTTGGATTAAAACCTATTGGGGAGCAGCCAAACTTAAGTCCATGTTTTTTATTGTTTTTACATCACAGTGATGTCTGTCAGCTTCAACGCAGTCTCCCTCCGCCCCTCGCTTTCCCTGTCTACCCATTTGTTGTGAGCGATGTATAAATCTCTACCCCGGTTCTCTCAGGAGTGTCAATCGGTGTGGTGTCAATCAGAGCGTCGGCTCCCCTTTCATCTCTCCTCACACAGTCACCGCGAGAAAAGCAGCAGAGACGAGGAGGAGGGGAGAGCTACTTTACCGACACACATACACACCCGTTACTTTACTCTCGGAGCAGTGCTCCAGCTAGGAAGTTCTCTCGCGGCACATCCCCTATGTCTTTTTATTCGGCAGTCTTTCATTCATTACAATTATGTATTTTATCTATAAGCAGCTCGCGCGGTAGCCTGTTGTTTCAGTATTACGGGTTCTACTTCGACCAAAGACTGACAATAAGTTCCTTTTAAACCAGAACGTTTTGTTTCTTTTTCCGATTTCACTTAAGGACACGATATCTAACAGGACCACTGAACGGGGAAATATTTTTTAACTTCTAAAGGCACTCTTTTTTTTTTTCACTGGACCATTCACAGTCGGCACATGTTGAAATCTGGTGATATTTTAAATTGTGCTCCTTTTACGTGTCGCTGTTCTGGCGCGCACTACACACCCGTCACGCCAGCATCATATTTTTGTGTCACACATCTTCTGAAACTTTAAGTGTTCGCCATAGGCTACTTGTGGAAACGACAACCTACAATACTATCCTGTTGCTTTGCCGTAAAACAACGACAGTGTATTTACACGCCGCTTCCTCGTGAAACGCTGATAAGCGAGAGGTTGCTGCCTCTTCCCCAGGACGCTTTCCGGTTTCGTTTTGGGATTTCTGATAGCAGTTTTGGGCAGTGCGGGTTGTCAATAAATCAAAATGCCACAGTTAGCGGGTGGTGGTGGTGGGGACCCGGAGCTTTGTGCTACAGACGAAATGATTCCCTTCAAGGACGAGGGAGATCCCCAGAATGAACAGATATTTGCTGAACTCAGTCATTCAGAGGAAGAGTGTGACTTGGCTGATATCAAATCATCTTTAGTAAACGAGTCAGAAACGAGTCCCAACAGCCATGATGTAAGTATGTTTTGGGTTTCAATGAAACGATGAGCAGGCCTATCCTTGTACTATGAGACACCTTGCAGACATAGGCCTAGTTGCAGATGACCAAATCCAAAACAGTTCTAGAAATTAAGGCGGTCTAGTGGCTAATTCCATCTTGATAAACTTTCCTAACTGTTTAGAAGTTAAAAGTGCAATCGTCGGTAAAAATCGAAATCTATTTTAAACGGGCCTGATTTGTTGTTGCGTAGGACATTGAGAGTGGCCTGCGATGTGCAGGCTGTGTTTACTTTTGTATAAGCCTAATCGGTTGTAAACACCAAGTCAATAACAAATCTAGTAGGCTACACGTGGCTAGAAAACTAACAAGTTTAGGAATCAACCAGAAATGTCAAATGTTATGTTTTAAATAGAGCAGAAGTAGTCGTAATTTTTTTTATTGGATATACTTAATAAAAACAAATTAATGAAATGCAATGGAAATAATGATGATGCAAATAACAAGAATTATTTCCCCAATTTTTACTTTTAGTTATGCTGATCATTTAATGTTACTGTCATTCTTCCTGTTTTAGTCAAACCGGAGATACTAGGAGACAAAAGGAATGATCAGATAAACAGTTTTAATATAAACTGTATTTATCCAAATGACGTTTTTGTCAACTGCATAAAAGCATTTAAACACGTTAATAATGTTTTTTTTAATATATATCTAAATCATGTTTAATTGATCAGTTGGAATACATGGTAAACATTTCATGAACGTGCACGCACACACACATACGCACACACACAAGGTATATGATTTAATATATATTCTCTCATTAGACTAATACAGCAGTCTCTCTCATAAATGCAAGAGCACACACACACACACACACTGTTCTAAAATTTAATTAAAGTCAAATGTATATTTAATTTTGACTGTCTTGATGTTGGTCATGTCTTTCTACATTGGGCTTTAGGATGCACATCCCACAGCTGGCTGTGTGTGCTTTTTCCGCCATTAACCAGTGTTAATGAATTTTTGGTGCCTCGTGCCTCAGACTGTACACATATGCTAACAAATGTCATACAGACTCACGAGGCAGTGGCTGAATGTTAATTAGGAACCCAGTGAAGTTCCCAGTCTCAGCAAGAAGCCACCCTGAGGGGTCTAACTGCCGAGAGTAGGTCCTCTTCCCAATACCGATTTATCACGGAGAAGGGATGTGCACCGTCCAGAAGATTGTTTTTTCTTCATAAATTGCCTGCACCATTTCCTTTTTGGATGTTTTTCCCTTGACATTCTTCAGTGTATTAATTTAACGCTGAATGTTTTTGATCTGCGTAAATTATGAAGGATTCAACTCTTAATTTAATAGTCAGTGGACTTGTTATTCAAAACAAGTTAATTCTTGAGCATCTAAAGGATATGAAGCTTACTAAAGTGTTCTACAGACTTTAGTGGCGACAAGGAAAGGTTTAGCATTAGTCCCAGTGTTTTCATGAGTGTTGAATTATATCTGTACCTCTCTGTGTAACTGTCTTTGACTAACCCTATCTATACATGTATGTATTTTATTTTTCACAGGCAGCTAGACAGTCCCAAATACCACAAGATTCATATCACGAAAAACACAGAGAGCACCCGGATGACGGTGAGTGACACCGTGCCTTAAGCAAAAGCTCTGCAACCCTCTGTATAGAACAACTGACCAACCATCACTCACGGATGGTGTGGAATTACAACCCCCATACAGAAATGATCAGTCACACCGTTGGTCCTTATTTTTTATCACGCTCCCAGTTTCTGCTGCCCAGACAGATAATCTTGGAAGGAACCCAGTCTAGTCAGGGCATGTCATGCCCACATGGACACAGCTACCTGTTACCTACCTCCATAGATGCTGGCAAAATTAAACAAACAAAAACAAAACCTCAGGGAGGAGGATACACCTTGAAGAAAGAACTTTTGTATTTTATTCTGTTAGATTATTTGTTTGGTTGATGTACAATTGATTGATAATGGTTTGGTTAGTGTACAATTTTTATATATATATAAAAAGACAATCTTTAATTTACTTTGTGAGCCAATAGGCCTACTTTATATTTTAGAAAATTTGCGATTATGTAATTAATCTAATACGCTGCTCCCAAGAACACCAGAGTCACATGCAAAATGTTGCTACTCAGGCCTCTTTGCCCTCTGTTTGGCCTCATATGCTGACCCTACTGCTGCAGGTCATTATTAAAGCCTTTTAGAATGAGTGGCTCCTCTTTGTTCTCCTTTTCAGCCACGAATGCGATCCCCCCCCTTAAACCAAACACCGGCTTTCTCAACTACAAGCTCCGTGTTGCTATGAGTCCATATCACAAACACACCCCGCCCTCCCCTGTCTTATTACCTTGCACTCGAGTGAGTGGCGTTCTACTGGGGCCTCTTGTATAAAGGCCCCCTCTTAGGTCAAAGGCGTAGAGGAACAGTTGGGGCGTCTCCTGTTTTGACACAGTCTGTATGTTCTTCTAATTGGTGCTAATTGGCACAGAGGGGCTCCATTGTTCCTCTGTATAATGTAGCCCTTCTCTTCAAGACAGGAAGAAAGGGCGCGAACAAAAGGCTGTGACAAAACAGGGCATGGGTCAAAGCGATCGACAGCGATATCATTACTGCGTGAAATAAGGCAGGTGAACGGGACCGGCTTTGTCACTTTATCCAACCTGATTCAACAAATAAATTATGCTTCGATCAGTTACTTAAACTGGAAGCTGTGACGGTGGTGCGTGATGAGCGAGAGTAAGAGCGAGCCAGCGAAACACACACAAGCCGAATTGCGGGTTAAACGCTATAAGCGTTGTTTTCATAACATAAAGACACACACACACAGGGCATAAGCCAAAACAATGACCAACAGCACCTAGCACTGTTGGCCAAACTTAAATAGTCCCACAATCAACGCTAGCGGAAGCGCACCTGTGGGGCTAATCCCTCCCAGGTGCGCAACTAGGGCAGGCACGCACAGAGCGCACATAGGCCTGTGCGCGCCGATCGTGACAGAAGCTACATTTTAAGCCATAATAGCGAACAAGTTCTGAAGGGCAATTTGTTTGTTTTTTTCTGTTGACCTTTTAGCAGTACATTTATTTAAGATGAAGTGCTTTAGCTTATCATCATATACTGTAGGACTGAGCTCTATACAAACATTACAGTGACTTCTTCTTATGCAATATTTCACCAGGAAAGCACCAAGACATGTACAATAAAGGCCATCCGTACTCGGGCTATCCAGGTTACATCATGATGTCCAACATGAATGACTCCTATATGAACAATGGCTCCCTCTCACCGCCCATGGGCAGAACGGTCAGTATCAAGCCCTCCTCTACATTACAATTATTTTTATGAATATATATATTTTTTTTTTTAAATATTTAAATTGATTCACATTTTTGTCGCAATGAATATAAAGGATGCAAGGTCTTGTCAAGCCAGGCATATAAGTTCACAAACCTAGTAGTTGCTTTTTTTGAAGGCCTGGAAATATCTATATATTATATAGAGCTTACAAAATGGTCTTCAATGGTTTACACCAACCATTGATAAACCTCCTTACAAATATGAAGTAAAAAAAAGTAACTGAAGGACTGTATGAAAACGTTTATTTTGTTACATTAACACCAGGAAATTTATATTTTTATTTTACATGCTGCGCCAAGCTGTCTCTTTAAGTTAACGGGATTAAGTTTTTGTTATGATTCAATAATTTGTGAGTTTGTTATGAAAGTAACATTTACCTAAGTCTAGAAATTGGGCATCATCATAAAGAAAGACTGTTTGCAATAATTTCTTTAGTATTTCTTGTAAGGAAATCAATACTAAAAACGTCTAAAGGTAGTTTATTGTAATTATGACAAATACACATTCACATAAAAATATTTTACTCTTTCATGTACATATTTCTCTCGTGTTGCATCACTTTGCGAAGGCAGCCTTTAGTATATGCATTGGCGTGACTCATCCCCTTGACAGCTGGATATGACTTTTGGAAACCAAAATGCCTGCCTTACTCCAAGCAGAACATCAGCTATATACGATTTTACATCTTGTTAAAATCTTAAGTGCTGCAGGTCTACATGGGAACCCAGTTAGTCTCTGAGTTAGCTTAGCATGGCTGAGCCCTAAAAACAACATTTCTTCTCTGTGTTAGGAGTGTACAGTTGGCATCCAGGGTTGCCGTATGTCGTTGAACTCCTATCCCTGTAACGGTATTAATTTCAGGCAGGCTGCAGGTTCCTTACTGGCGGCTTCCTGTGTCTGTCCTGTTTGCAAATTTTCCCCAGCGAGACAGACACAAAACGCAGGGCACGCTAGCAGCTGTCCACCCTAATCCTGTTTTGTGTGTGTTTGTGTGTGTGTTTGTGTGTGTGTGTGTGTGTGTGTGTGTGTGGAGGCACTTGGTAAGACACCAGCCTTAGTCTGGCTGTGGCTCTGTGCCTCCCAAAGCCACACACTCACTTCTTTGCTACAGACTGTAGATGGCCAATAGCACATAGTGTTAAAGCACACAGTTTATGTCCGTCTTTGTTGGTTTCATTGAACTGAACATGTAAAATGTAAGTTCTATGTAATTCTTATGAGGAGCGTCTCTCGGAAACAGATGCCTCATTGTTGGGGGCACATGCCACATGCTGTGCGCAAAGGCTCTGTATTCACACGCATCTTCAGCACCAAATGATGACAAAATTGCATTCCTCTTAGCGTTTGAGCAGATAAAATGTTTCTGACATTATGGCGACAACTTGGATGCATGACCTTAGGACTCGTCCGTTAACTTTACAAATTAATATAACGCTTTATGAAATGTAGGATATAATGCTTGTCATTGCGATTTACTCTGCCCAGTGTATCAATTTACTTGTTTTTCATCGTATATTTCATTTTACGCTGTCTCAAAATCTTTATGCAGAGCAGCTAACTGTTTACCATAGAGGAAATGACTCCTCAATGCAGATGAATTAGAGGAGGCAGTTAGGCAGTTCGCTTGCTGTCAAAACCTCTTTAGGACTCTCTTTCATTTTATT
>JAOEHI010000001.1:1900231-1902731 GCA_025447815.1 Percopsis transmontana | reverse complement strand
GTATGTTTTGTCCACCCTGGAATGAAAGCCAACTGCTTCTTTCTCCTCTTCAGGACATCTTCCTGTTCATCACCAGACAGCTGAAGGGACTGGAAGACACCAAGAGCCCCCAGTTCAACAGATATTTCTACCTGCTGGAGGTAATGAGCTCACGTAGCTGAATTTTAGGGCTGTTTAAGCTCTTAAGAGATTACATGTTGCTCAATGTAAGAGAATTTGAACCGCTTAAGCTAATATAACTCAGTTTCTCAAGTGACTTGTCTCACTGCTGAAGGTTGTGGGTTCAAGCCCCACAGATGGCCTACCTGTAAGCATCTTTGAGCACGATGCCTAACCCCTATCTGCTCCGTCTAATAGCAGCATGTAATTGTAAGTCGCTTTGGATAAAAGCGTCTGCTAAATGACCTAATTGTCTGCTGAAGGTGTGAAATGAGGCAATAGTGTTGAATCACAGAGGTGGAAAAGGTAGAGGATGTTTTAGCGCTTCTTATAGCCTGGGGTGTGTATGGGCAATGGGGAAACGGTAGGGTACAAATAATGAGAAGGATTGTGGATGGACAAATCATTTGTTTTTTTGTGGGTTTCTAACAGAACCTGGCATGGGTGAAGTCGTACAACATCTGCTTTGAGCTGGAGGACTGCAACGAGATCTTCATCCAGCTCTTTAAAACGCTCTTTTCTGTCATCAAGTACGACCCATAACAATCAAGCTTTTCTTGCCATTTAATTAAATGTGCTGTATATCTGCCCTTTTATTTTGCATTTAATGTGACTGTTTTTAATTCCCACCTTAACGCTGATGAGGTCCATGATGACATGGTATCACCATACAGGCAATTGTGCTATGCATGATTGAAGTCCAGCATTTGTGATGCATCACAATATTCAAGTGCATTCAAAAGGAAAACATACGCCTAACATACCAGAGCAACTTAAGAGCGTGACATTTATTTACATAGCTCTTCGCATAACAATCACGGTCTCAAAGGGCTGCACAGGTCCACATTTAACATAGAAATTAACACCCTCTAGACATTATCCGTCAATCGGGCAAAGAAAAACTAGAAATCTGTTAGCTAGCTTATCAAAAAGCTATTATATGGCATTATTATTATTATTATTAGCACCTTGTGACAGGACACGGGGGGGGTAAAGACTTGGATAAAGGCATGTCAATATTGATAAGGTATCACTTGAGAACTCCTATCCGCACTGTGTTTCTGATACCTTCCTTTCTGTCCCCTGCACAGTAACAGCCACAACCAGAAGGTGCAGATGCACATGATGGACCTGATGAGTTCTATCATCATGGAGGGGGATGGGGTCACCCAGGAGCTGTTGGACACCATGCTCATCAACCTCATACCTGCGCACAAGGTGGGGGGACACAGTGGCACCCCTTGCCAGCATCTCACTGCGGGCTAGAGGATGAGGACTCTTGTCTTGCCCGTGCAGCTTTTTAGCGACGCTTTACCGGTGTTGAACTGTTCCCCTGTCTAGAATCTGAACAAGCAGGCATACGACCTGGCCAAGACGCTGCTGAAGAGGACGGTCCCAACCATTGAGGCATGCATCGCCAACGTGAGTACCAGCTTCAGCCCCTTCCTCCCCCTTACCTTTCTTTTATTTTCTGCTTTTGTTTTCTGTGTCATCCTCAATCTGCTGCTCTCTCTTTCTCCCCATCCTGTTCTAATGTTCCGTCTCCTGGATTAGTTCTTTAACCAGGTGCTGGTGATGGGCAAGTCGTCCGTGAGCGACCTCTCGGAGCATGTCTTCGACCTGATCCAGGAGCTGTTTGCCATCGACCCCCTGCTGCTCACCTCCGTCATGCCTCAGCTGGAGTTCAAACTTAAGGTTACACATGCACCTGTTTCTTTCCGTCTAGGACAACCGGTCATAGCAGATCTCTTTTTTTCTTTGTCTGGGACTGACTATGATTTGTCAACTTTTTAATCGGTTGAGATACAATTTTCAGTTCACATCAAACAAACAAACATTTGCTTGGTTTATAGATCGTCAGCTCAGCTTTGTGAACCTTTTCAATAGGTAATGATGATGCGGTTTATGTTTGCAGAGTAATGACGGAGAGGAGCGTCTAGCTGTTGTACGGCTGCTAGCTAAATTGTTTGGAGCCAAAGACTCTGAATTGGCCACACAGAACAGACCTCTGTGGCAGTGCTTCTTGGGACGGTGAGTAGCACGTGCACACACCTCATTTCTATATGTTCAGTCCAATGGTATGTCTTTCCAATCCATCACATTCATGTCTAATGTTTGCACAGGTTCAATGACATCCATGTCCCAGTGAGACTGGAGTGTGTTAAATTTGCCAGCCACTGCCTTATGAACCACCCAGACCTGGCCAAAGACCTCACAGGTGTGTTTCAGATTTGTGTGTACTGGTTTTTTTTTTGTGCGTCTGTGGTTTTGGGGGGGGGGGGGGGGGGGGGGGGGGGGGGGGGGGGGGGGGGGGGGGGGGGGGGGGGGGGGGGGGGGGGGG
>JAOEHI010000001.1:1884106-1900131 GCA_025447815.1 Percopsis transmontana | reverse complement strand
CCCCCCCCCCCCCCCCCCCCCCCCCCCCCCCCCCCCCCCCCCACCCCCCCCCCCCCCCCCCCCCCCCCCCCCCCCCGGCCCCCCCCCCCCCCACTTCTCTGTATTAGGAAACCATTTTGTGGTCCGGAAATCAACATTATTGAATTTTGCCGCTTGGGTTCCCCACTGTGAACCACCATTGAAGGCTCTGCTTTCTGATGCTGACTGAATTATTAAGCTTGAGTGCAATGGGAGGACTCTTTATTACATTATCCACAATAGCATAACTTGCATATGTCAGGCAGAATTACAGTATGGATTAGATTTACCTGTGGTGGTGGAGGTCTTGCTGGTGAAGAGAGGGCCTAATACTGGCTCCCTACCCATGCTCACTCATGTGGGAGTGGAGGAGATTGACTGCTAACCTGGTTGAGCCTTGGAACTAGCTTAGCTACTAAGGAATTAAAGGGCCTACATCTTACAACTTTCATTTTGGACAGACTTTTTTTACATTTAACATTTATGCTGCAGCATTCATTGTTATAAACAAACTCGGCTAGACTGTAAAATTAAGATGCCTTAAACTCACATGCTCAGACACAAACACCTGCATCTACATAGGTTAAGTCTCTCTTCCTTCCTGCCCTTGATAATTTATTTGGTAACACAAACGCACACACACGACTGACCATGCTGTGATGTCTGGCTGTGAAATAGCGTTGTGTGGGTTTGCTCGGAAAGTGAGCGCTCTCAATCGATAGTCGCATTCCAGAAGGCTTTTCTCAGCAATTTTACAACAGGCACCGCAAGCAGTTTCTCCTCTCAGACGAGTATGAAATCTTTCTATTTATCTATTGACCCGTAAGCGCCCCTCACCTCACGCTTGAACATTTATGAACAGATGGGAAATTTCACCTTATTATCGATTCATTCATTATCTGGCGCTGAAGACAGGAAATCCTGAGGCAAAGACACACTGAATCCAATCTGATAACCCAGTCTTTTTGGTTATCTGTACCGTTACAATCCCACTAAGGGGATTTTAGAAAACGTATCTACCACTGTGTATTAATGTATGCCACTATAGTCAAGCCAAAACAGCAAGGGCCTTTGGATGTTGTAACTGTCTTTCTGAGCTCAGCAGAAGGAAAAATAAATGCAGGCGCTTAATCACACAAACATGTCATTCAGCAAACGAGCTCTCCCCATCCGCTGCTAAATCATGTGCGCACATTTCACACATAATGAAGGTAATTATAGCCTGTAAAAGCTAAATTATCCTATTTGTACACACGCTGTCCTTGTTTCAGAAACAATGCATTAATGCAGATTAAAGTTACAACTGCACGAGAGGCCTCATAATGAATAATTGATATGAGTGGTTGTATCATTAAAAGGCATTTTAGCGGTGTCTGAGGGTGTGAAGGGGGGGCACAAATATGATGGGAGCGCTATGAAGCAGTTTACTAACCAAATTTACCCATAATTTAAAGTCATAAAAAAGGATGCGAGGACAGAAGAGCATAAAGTGTTTATAGTGAATGAGGGATATACTTTTGAAGTTGGCCAGATAGGCTGTTAAGCAGCTTAATGCACCAATGTAGACCAATAGCCAGGACGGACAGCACAAATTGGACCATGGGTATTTTCATACCTTGGCTTCCAAAGCAATTGTAGCATAATAGACGCTAAACTTGTTTGTTGTTGTTATGAAAACTGTTATGAAATCTGTAATGTTTAAAAACGTTCTTAGGCTTTCATTCTTCCCCTCTTTCTGAACGTAAAGTTTACATGCTTCCCCAATCCATGGGATAAGCTTAAAGACCTCTGGGTGCGTAAAAATCCAACCCAGGAAATGGATGTGTGTCAGTGTCCAGATAAGGCTGTTTTTCTTAAGTGCAAAGAGGTTGGCTTCTGGTGATGCAAGGCTTTTCTTTGATCTGAGTGCTAGTGTGTTTCATAAACTGAATTCTGCTGCAGAAGAAGCTTAGTTATAACCATCCCACAAAACGCCATAGCAGCGCCTTAAAGCTCCATCAATAAATAGTTGACTCTGACATAGCATGAAATGACCATGGTGTGAAAGTATGTTTTCTCCCTGTTTTTTAGTTCTGGATTGTCAATTATAAAGGTTGGGTTGTGATTGATGTCTGTTTTTGCTTGTCTGCTTTCATTTGCAAGAGCAATTTACCTCCCTGCCAAAAATTGATGCAGCTTAAAATTACTTAATGTAAAGTGAATGCACCGTTTAATATTGTATATCTATTGTGTCCGTGCTTTGATTGCTACAGACCGCAGGCTGTTTATTAATTAAGCATCCGCTTTATTCAAGAAAACCTTTATGACCGTAGGAACCATGTCTCATAATACAGTTATAAGTAATGGTATCATTGGAAGGCCTTAGGAACATGATTAATACAAAATCACGAAAACAGCCAGGAGGTAGATTGCTTTAAACTAAGTTTCGTAGTCAAACAAGAGTGTTCAAAGAACACATCGAGAAATGCACAAACTGCATATGAAGTAGACAAAAGTTTAACCGAATCATTGCAAGTCTCGGGGGTACGGCAGTAGCACGAAAAACCAGACACTATACAATTTGGGTTCAGACTGAGGGGTATGATGTAATGTAAGAAATGAATCAGATCAGTGAGAACTTTCTTTTTTAGAAAACTAGGCTTAAAAGCCTTAAGCTGGCACGGAGATCACAGAGAGGATACAGTTTTCTTGGTGAATACAACTGTAAAGAAAAGTTGAGAGAGAGAGGGGCACCAATTGTCTCTTATGTGCATCATTAACACTACATAATATTAAACACTTTATTGCTCTGAATCTTCAGAGACTTCCTTTGGATCTCTCTGAGATTGTGTGTGTGCGCGCATTTGTGAAGATGTAGATGCTCATGTTGAAAACAGAACTATATTCCCTAAAGAGAGAAATGCATAAAGTATTTCACAGCTGAGATATTTGATAAATAGGGTGGAGTTCGGGAATATGCCGGCTGGTAACTTTAAAATCCAAAAAGCAAAGGCATTCTGGGTAAAGCCGGCTGTCATAAATACAAACAAGTTTGATTTATAGTCACTTAGAAGACAGATTAGTCTGCGGAGTAGCACTGAATATTCAACCTTGTTGCTCAAAGTGGCACACAGCGATTTGTCTGCAAAGATCTGCAGCGGATGTGGAAGCCCAAGCAATAATGTAACGTGTGAGTTATGAGTAACTTAACCTACAGTATATTGTTAAGACATTTGTGATGAACCAAGCTGCTGGCTTTGCAAATGACACCTTGCGACTGTCACTTCACTGCGAATAAAGCGAATTTGCTTTTCTCAGCACTTTTCATTACTCATATTCAGTTTAAAGCTTATTGCACTCCTCCCTGTGTAAATACGAGCATTTACGGGCCTATTTCTAGCTACATTCTTCAGGGGTAATTTGATTAAACTGTTTTTGAAGCGCTTGTAGTTTATGTTCCCTCCCTGGCGAACTCTCATATTACTAGGTATTGTTGTAATGAACAACGGCGCCCTGCTACAGTACCTTTTGATGGCACGAGACACCCGCCACCTGTAGATTGAGGAGTTTTGAATTTCACAAATGCAAAGAATGCAACAGTCAGGGAATCTGATTAGCATGCAGCAGACAGCCTTTCTGTCGAACCATTTGTATTTGAAGGGGGTAGTGTGCATTTATTGGCCACTGGGGGCACAGTGGTGGATGGAAAGTAGCAGTTGTTATGTCATTATAATTGGAGGAAAAATGCTAATTCTGCTCAGGTATTCAACACTATGCAGATGAAAATACCCCGCCTAAAACAGGAGGATTAACCCCTATACAAATTACAAGACCATACACACCACCTCGCTGAGTGGGCTTGTCCACTGTAGTTGCAGGTGTGCAGTGTATTATTTAACTTCTGACTGTCAGCCAACAATGGTGTGCTTCTACAAGTGCCATTAAACCACTTGATTGAGCTATCAAACTAGACAGACATTCTTTGTCTGCATTCTTTATTGGCATTCTGTAATACAGTTGTTTTTATTGTGCTGTCTCTCACACGCACACACACACGCACACACACACACACACACACACACACACACACACACACACACACACACTCAGCTTGGGATGGGTTTTATTTGTTTCTAGTCTCAAACACACACACCTGCCTTTTCTCTTCACTGGGCAATCATCACAAACTGGAAAATCAATGGTATAGCATGTGTGTGTGTGTGTGTGCGCGCGCGTGTGTGCGTGTCTCTACACTTTTGTACATTGATTTGTTCTCTGCATACACGCGAGCGACATCACTTTGTATTTGCATGCGTTGGCCTAGCTGCCCTCCTTCTGCAGAGCCGTTCTCTAATTGGCCACGGTGGACAGTCCAGTGGTCACAGAGAAAGGGGAGCGTGCTACCGGGCCAAGGCTACAGAAGCCTGCTCCATTATTCATAGCCGTGTTACTGTTACACCACACAGCACCCCCGGAACCATTCGACCATCATATATATAATATATGATGGTCGAATGTGTAAATGTTTGCGTGTTCCCGATTTTCATTTTTTATCGTCATGTTTTGCCACACATCTGGCCTATTTCAAATGTTGTCTTATTCTGAATTTGGGCTCAATACTGGAATGGGAATATGTATGTATTAATTTGTACATGGCCTTTGCCATGCCTGCGTGCATGGCCTTTGTTGACCATACTCATGCAAGATGAATATAAAGAATATCAAGTGGGGCTTGATTTTTGGTGGAGACAGCATGCCGATAAGACAACGGGGGAGAAACTGTCCGGATCAGCGTGCACTGCGCCCAGCACGGAGGTGCACGGAGGTGCGTAGGAGCACGACAAACTCCCTCCGTGGCTGCTGTGTCGACTTGGCAGCCGTCCACCGGCGCTGGGAAATGTGCTTACAACGGGGGATCACAAAGCCAGGGTGATAAGTGTGCCTCTTTACCTGCCATAACCACCCAGCCCTGCACATAACATTCATAAAAAATGCAGTTCGCAACTCACAGTGGGCTTGTGTGCACGTGAGCAGGATATTAGTGTGTGTGCGCGCGCGCGCGCGTGTGTGTGTATGTGTGTACCCACTAGTAAGGTGAGCAGGGGCCGATGGGGTCTGTGAAATCAAATTGGTGTGCTGGAAAATTCACTTTGACTCAGCTGAACTCTATTGTTTTTTCTTTTTCCCTGGTATTTGAAAGGGAACCTTCAAAGCTGAAAGTTTAAAGTCCTGATTATGGAAGTTTAAAATCCTGTCCTCTAAGGAGAATTTTTGTTGCTTCCAAACCATCTACTGTGTCCTCGGTCTAGTTCTTCCAAAGAATTCCCAGCACATCTACGATATCAAATACTTTCCTTGATTTTTAAAGTAGAAAGAACAGTGGAAGCAATACTAACCAGCAGCCAAATATTTAAAGATGCTTAGGGTAAGTTGGACGATCTGCTTCCCCATCTGTTTTTGAAAGCTGTCAAATTGGTTTGATTTATAGATGCAGAAATCCCTTTAGCTTCATCCATCGTGTCGAGGGCTGAGAGCGGTTACTGTTTCCATAGTAACGCTCTTCCTCATAAGCAAACCACATCACTTCCTGCCAGTGTATTTCCCGCTAGTACCTATGGCAATCAATCTGCAAATGCAATGGCTCTCATTCATCTCACAGGGACCAATTACAAAATCTATCCAATATAGTTTTCATTTATAAATTTACAACCCAAAAGTCCTCACTCACACACACACACACACACACACAAACACACACACACACACACATAAACATGTGCTCCCATAGGCACATGCAACCCCCCCCCCCCCCCAAAAAAAAAAAATCGAATAAAATAATAAATCTCTTTGCAATCATATCCAATTTTTATTACCAACATAAATCACTTTTGCACTGTTCAAAAGACTGAATGTTACTTCAGAGTTATGAATCCCCCCTCGGGACCAGAGTTAAGTTTGTGTATACCGTATGTTTTTATTACTCTGAGCATGTATGGGGGTCTGTCTACAAACGCACTCCATGTCCAGAATTCAAGCCCGTTCAATTTATTTTACAATATATTCCCATGAAAATGTTTGAAGGGTTAGGGTTATTAGGGCTTGTTTTTATCATCCTAATTATGTGTGTGTGCGTGTTCGTGTGTGTAGGGGTATATAGATCATCTGAGCTGAAAATGTGATGGAGGGAGGTCTCAAAGTCGATTCATGGTTCTTATACTGTCAGCTCTTGGCTTGATGCGTTGAATATTGTCTTTAGGCTGACCCTTCAGACAGGTTGCTGTCTTCTCTTTTGTGCCAAGGCAGGTTGTGCCAGGCTTTGTACAGCTCTTATTGACAGTCACAGTCTCAAAAGGATTCTTCTTTTTCCAAATTATCTTTCTCCATGTAAGTGCAAGCGCAGACTGAACGGGACACCGGAGGCCCATGGAAGCAGGGGGCAGGATAGTCTAGTGGTCTATATACTGTGTATATATATATATATATATACATATATATACATGTGTGTGTGTATGTATATGTAAACATATATATATATATATACTGTGTGTATATATATATATATATATATATATATATATATGTGTGTGTGTGTGTATATATGTTAGAGCACGAGGGACCTCACACAGAATGAATGCTCTTGTTTAAGCTCTTTGAAGTGCCGCCGGGGCTTTGTGCTTTTATAAACAGTACCGTTAACACCAAGTTTTCTCTACGTCCTCTACTGTACGGTGACTGCTGGTTGACACATTTGCTCCACATGCTTGCGCTAACGACTTCATGTGGTTGCAATCGTCTTATCAATGTCTTTCATCTTGTTAAATGGGACTCGGCAGAATGATTCAGCCCCAGAAGTAAAAAGACTGGTGTTTTTGTGTAAGACAAGAACCAAAAATAAGACAAATACATTTTTTTTTTCTTCTCGCGGTATTGTAAGCCGATTGGCTCAAATGGCTGTTTCTGTAGATCTTATATTGCTTCTACATAACTATTTTGTTATTTGTTTTTAATACAGGGTTGATCACTCAATAGTTTATTTTATTTGACGATTGTATTTGATATTTGTTAGCTATTAAAAAGAGATTATAATTTAATTAGCCAGGAATAGATGAAAGGTGAAGGGTGTAAATGATTGACAAAACTGTAGAGTAAAACATTAGAATGCTTGTGAAGGGGAGGGGTGGAGTAGAGACAGCCTCTGGTACATATGACAACATGTAATCGTACAATTGTACATGGTCAGTGTTCTCTTAATCATTCAAATCAACCCCCTGCACTCCCAAAAGCTTAAGCAGGCACGCTTTCCTGCCCAGAGGCAGAAAGCTGCCACGGTCAGATCACCACCCAACCCACAGCACCTGCTGAGAGGGCTTCATTCCTCACCAGCAGCCTGCCCCTGATCTCAGGGGGTCAGCGGACGGCTGTGCCAATTTTGTCCTTCATACCCTCTCTTGTCTGCATGGTCTGATTATGGTCTTTCTGTGAGAGTGGGTTGGCAGCACAGGCCGGTGGACTGGAGAAAGGCTGTGTGTGTATGCAGAGTTTTGTTTTGTCTCTCCATCGCACAGTTGTCACCACCTCTGGTTGTTGTTGTGGCTATGTATCCTCTGAAACGGGCCGTGGTTAAAAGTGCCTGACTCGTTCTCAGCAGGGTTGCCATTGAAGCAGCTGGGTTGGGTCTCGCTAAACTCTACGCCGCGAAGCGCTGACAAGAATACCAACCACGGCGCCAAGCAAAACCCTTGTGTTCATCCCCTGATTAAAAAAAAACCCGACTATTAATCTTTTAACGAGGCTTCAAAATCAGTTTTGAATGTTTATAGGGATATAGTTATTGTTGGCTGCAAACAAAACTGATCGATATACACTTGTATAGAAAACAAGCTTTTCTTAATTGCTCTGGTGAAGTCAGCCCTTCTCAAAGCCGTAGTCCGTAAAAGCTGATCATAATACCTCACTGTTCCCTGATACCATCAAAAAATGACTTGATACCAACAGCTTGAGGGTCTGTATACAGGCGAGCAGTGTTCCAGCTAGTAAACTGCACTAAAGGGAACAATTGGACCACAGGGGTGAAACATGGGTGCAAATCCTGCCGGCTGTGTCCAGACTTCAAGAGTGTCTCAAACAGCCCTCACATTGTCCTGCTAAGGAACATAGCGATGATCAATAGCAGCTCTGTTGTATGAAGTTCGTCAGTCTCTCTCCGTTCTTCCCTCTCTCTGCTTTTTCATATTTTTCAGAAGCTCATTATTTCTTTCTGCTGTGGGTGCGAGCGCTAAAGAGGCTCACATGCAATGTGTATCTGACAGCGCTGAAATATTAATGGTCCCCAGTGTAGGAGGTTGGTATAGGGCCTGCATAGCTACAGTACAAAGGGTGCCTTCTTGCCACTAGGCTTTATTAGCCAAGCTGTTAAATGAATAGCATGGATATAGCTCGCACTTTGTTTGTGTATTCTTTTGTGTTTCTGCCGTGAACACTCTCTTTTCGCTTCCCGTAACCATTTCCAACACATACACTGAATTGGTATTAGGTCTACACACACACACACACACTTTTAGGCTTACCGTGGGAGGAGGGGATCACTATCAAGTCATTTTGTGTGGTCTTGGCCATAAAAAACACCCTGTTCTTTTGACTGTGAAAAAAGCCTGTCTTTAATTTTCGGGAAACCCATAAAAGTTTGTCACTTCTTTCACATCGGCCGCGGAATTGAAAACAAATGCTGCGTTCTCCCCGCCTCCCCTTTGAACTGCCCAATTATGGAGTTGTGAAAATAAAAATCGGCCCATAGAATCTCGTTCCTCCCCTCATTCTCTCCCTTCCTTCTCTCTTTCCCGCTTTCCTTCCTCATGCTTCATGCCCCCCTCCCCTAGTTTTTTTAAGGAACCGTGGGGGATCACTGATGTCAAAGTCAAAACCAAGAGCATTAAGAAAACTGGCAAAATGCAATACAGCTGCAATCCGACATGACGCTGGAAAACAGGGCTGAGGAGCAGAAAGCCTCTCTGCCGTATTCCCAGGGCGCGCAACTGCTCCCAGCCTTGTCTTTGATCTCTTCAAAGCCTCCTGCCTCCTACTAGATGGAGAGTCTTGGCTGCCGCTCGTGAGCGCTGGAGAGGGGCAAGGGGGCGGGTGGTGGTGGTGTGTCGGGGGGGAATGTATTTGTGCAGTGGGAGGGGGCTGGGAGAAGAGGAAGGGTGAGGGAAAGGGAGGATAGTTGTCGTCCTTTTTTTTTCCTTCCCTCTTTCCTTTCCAGGGCTGAAATCAATCATGGTGCCTGGGCAATTATTTGTAATTCAAGCCCAGACAGATTACTGACTCCTGTTACCTGAGTGACCGGAGCTCTGTAATCTGTGACACACATCAGCCTTCACCAGCAATGGGGGGGGGGTTAGCCTGGAACAGGAACTGAAGAGGGCACTGGAAGGGCGGGGGTAGGGGTTGCGGGGGCAGGCTGCCATGGTGCTGGTGTCCAGCAGAGCAGTAAATCGGAATACAATGGAGTTATTACACTTGCAGATGTAGCCATATTTATGACGAGCGGCGAAGAGAAAAGGGCAGAGGAGAGAGCGCTGATGGGGCCTCGGAGTTTGCTAACGAGCCCCCAGTCCCCATTGTGTCGACGCGTGTGTGCGGTGTCACCTCCGCTACCCCTCCCCCCTCCCCCCTCCCCTCCCCTCCCCTCCCCTCAGTGCCATATCTCTATCCCTCACGCCCTGCGCGCTCTGCTCCAAAATGCGAGCGCGGCCAAGTCTCCTGCCTCAGGCGCCCAATTTGCTATGGCTGGAGAGAAACTCAGTGGCCCCAAGTCACAGAGGGGGAAACAGCCGGGCTGCGTTCTGCTTTCTCCCTGCGGTTGCAGCGGGTCTGATCCTTGCAAGTGTTCAGCGCCTAACCTAGCGCACTGTAACAATTAGCACTCTCTGTCTTCTGTCTGTACTTTACAGTCTCATCCAAATGGCTGTTTGTTTGCACGTAGTTGAGGGAAGTCTAGTCAAATAAATCGGAGTCAAAACGATGTCTAGCGTTTAATTCCATTAATTGAATCTATTCACTTTATGTGGCTATTCAATTTCTACAATGTTTTGATGTGATTTCAAAAAACGGCTAATTTTGGACAACGTATCGGAACAGATGACCACATTTAATTGGAGAGAGAGGCTTGCGTCCTCTTTCAATCCCCTTGTGCGCCGCACAGTGCTGATGTCACGGGGAAGAGAAAGGGGCTTTGTTTACGCTCGGCAGTCACTATAGATGCAGGATGATGATGAAACCCATAAAGATATCTAGCAAGAATGTGTTTTCTCATCTGATGAGTTCGCCTCGTGCTCTTGCTCCCTTTGATCGCACGACTGCTCTTATGGGGGTAGAAGGCGCCGGGGTTTCCGCCAGGCATGTACACATTAAGGAGACTCGCTGTTCTGTTGAGACAAGTTATTTGTGATTATGGTGGTTCTCTTAAGACACGACACATGAGGAATAAAGGGTCGGGTCTAGCAATGAAAAGGTCACGCTGGATGGAGTTGGTATCCGTCCAGCATCCAGGAGCCACCATCCAGCTCAGCAGGGGGCGCTCCAAACCACTAGGTGGGGAGGTGTGGGGGTGACCCTCATCTCAGGGGCCCAGGTGAAGCTTTTCATGTCCTCCAATGGAGGGACATCAGAGGAGCATCCTCCACTTTGAGCCACCCGTCATCAAACAATGCATCAAAATATCAAATCAATCCACCCCCACTGTACACCTTTTGAGATGAAAGTACCCACCCTGCCCCCACAACTCGACCCAGAAATCTACGTTCCCGCCATCCCTGAGTGAGAATGGATGGTGGTGAGTGGAAGAGCAGGCGGGATGCAGTTCTCCCCTTTATGTCAGCCCTAAAGAGATCTGATTTGGTCATATTTTGACTTTCACATAATCCTTTTGTTTATGTTCGATTTTGAAGAATTTGTCTTGACAAAATAGATTTTTTTTTCCCTCCTTGCGGTTGTGTTAGATTGCTGATGACTTGAGCCGAATGTCATTTTAATTTAGCGTTCTCAAGATGCTAAATTGACATAGAAAAGTGCTACAGTATTCATTCAAGGTATTAAAGTGTGACATTAATATTAATGTGTTTTCGTCTCTATCAAAAGGGAAATAATCCTGCTTGCGTAATGAATATGGTCGCACTCAGAGGTGAGTGCAGCCTGCCATGAAAATTCCCAGCTGATGGAATTGAATCCTCACCAGATTGTTCATTATAATGGCTCTTTATCAGTAGCAAGTTGGCTTTCTTAAGTGCAGCATCAGGTGTATTAGTGCAGCCTATGACGCTGATGTCACCATATGCCCCGGGTCTAAGTATCTCCTTTTGTGGTTACAAAATTGACTATTACCATTTCTTTAGGGGTATCAAGGGATAATCAGATGCAGCCCCTTGCCATGTCTTACATGCTTATTGTTTGGTTTGTATTAAGGCTAACAAAACCCAGCCACAAAGGTAACCGATGGGGGCGGAGTCTTCTTGTGACTGTTCAGGTCCTTGGAGAGGCCCTCCAAGTGTTGCCTACTTCTGAGTCCGGAGAAAGCCATTTGTTCAGCGGGGATACGGTTTGAATAGCTTTGTGCTTTGATTCAGATCTGTGGGGCCATGTGTGCACGAGTCCGAGCATATGTGTGTGTGTGTGCCTGTGAGGGGTCGCCTGAGAAACCGTCTAAAATGTGTGGTTTTAATGATTAATTCAGGCTGAAAGGCAGTTGTTGGGTGTTATTTACCAGTTAATCCTTTTAAAATGCAGACTCGCACCCAAACAGTGGGCTGCTGCTATTGTTGTATTGTCTGTATCTGTGAATGAGCTGAAAGGTTTCTAATGAGAGATGCAATTATAAATGCTCTTTTATACCACACTTTGAATCCTGTGTTTTTTATAGAGGTATACAGTTTATAGTAACACAATATTAATACACACTGGGAGTTATAGGCCAGGGCAGGTGAAATTTGTGTTTATCTTCAAAAACAAAGGCCCGCTAAGGTGAAGAGGACACTAGTCATGTGACCACAGGGTCAAAAGTTCAGACTGAGGCCAGGACACAGGTGCTTTGACACCTGGGGAAAAAATGGCTGCTTTGCGACCTACTGTGGTTCAAGTAGGGCTGGGGCGATTCATCATTGATTCATTCATTGACTTAATCGATTTACAAATTGCGTCAATTAGCGGCGGTGTGCATCGACGGGCCACGTCATTGTCATCTTTGGGGGCAAGATGGCTTTGAATGATAACTTTTGTAAAGTGATCTATTTTGCTACCAGCCCCAACACACTCCGTTCAAGCCTTATATCCTGTGCATTAGGGAAATCAATGTGCCCTCATAAAGTGACAGTACCTATTTAGGCATTTGCAGGTTACAAAAGTCTGTGTTGTGTTAGCACAGCAGTGGCACAGATATCGGACAATAGACCGTAGTCTATATTTAAATTGTATATACTATGCTGTATTTGTTTCATTTTAAGGACAAGACAAAGCAGCAAGGATAACTTTTCCAGATTTTGTCCTTGTTTTTGTTGAATCTTTTACTTAAAGTTATGCAAGGAATTATACTGATCTTATTGAAAACACTATTGAAATTGATTTTCTATTTATTTGTTCAGACTTTTAAGTTTGCACTAGGGACAGGAATCGGCAGCGACTTCCCGATTTGATATTACAACAATTTTTGTGTGCTGATACGATATGTGTGTATTCTATAGATATTGCGATATGATATTATGATTTAGTGTTTCTATAGATTGGCTTTGAAATGAGGGGGTTCGGGTTCTACAGGTCCGTCTGTGTCTGTCATTGTTGTTTTGTTTTTTTAATGAATATGACCTAACTGAACAGAATGTTGTTGATGCGAATAGACGATTGGACGATACCTTAATTCACTCCCATTAAGATTACATTGACTTTTTTGTCAACCTGACTATATAAAAATTGCGATCACAATGAATTTTTTGTATCGCACTTTTCTTTTTCCCCCATCCCTAGTTGCCACCTCTATAGCAGTTACAATGAAATGATGACATTCTAGTATTTTCTTTTTGGTAAATTTAATTGTTAAACCTTATTACAATATAAATGGTGTAATCAAATGTTTTATTAGATTGAGAAAGTAATTGATTGTTTAAAAAAAGAATTGTTAGGTGCAGCCCTAGGTTCAAGCATAATTTTACTGATTTTACACAAATATACACACACACATTAGGTTTAGACATTTCTCGCCTTTGTTTATTACCCTGAAAACGATTGGTAGGTACTAAAATATTGTGCACCAAAAGATTTTGTTATGCGAGTGTATACATGAGCACGTCCGTGCACACGGGGAGTAGAGGCAGAAAACTAGGTCAGAACACTCCACAGCTTATGCAGAGGCAGCTTTCATTCAAGTCACCTCCCCACACATTTGACTGAAATAAAACCTTCCCCGTGAACACAGGAGTGCCTCTTCAGCTCACTACTGTCTGCCTTGGTCCATCTCTCACTGCCTTTCTAGCTAGCTTCCCATGCTAACGTTCATGGCTTGCCTTAAATAGACGTGGTGTGTTATGTTAGCATTGGTGCTACTTGGGGTTTAGCACTGTCTCT
This sequence comes from Percopsis transmontana, assembly GCA_025447815.1. Lineage (NCBI taxonomy): Eukaryota > Metazoa > Chordata > Actinopteri > Percopsiformes > Percopsidae > Percopsis > Percopsis transmontana. The sequence continues at coordinate 1,886,526 of JAOEHI010000001.1, read as the reverse complement.
AGTGCTCATCTCCACAGGTAGGGAGACACAAAGACCCCCACCAGACTCTATTTTCCTCTGTAACGCTGAGCCCCCAAATCCAAACTGACAGCCATTCATGCCTAGAATACCTGGGCGAAAGCTGCTATGGGTCTATGTGTGTGTGTGTGTGTGTGTGTGTGTGTGTGTATGTGTGTGAGTGCATCTCTATCTAGGTGTTGCAGGCAAATCCTCTCTTGTTCATTGGTCTATGAAGCTTCTGCACAAGGCGACTCCTCAGCAATTTCTCTCCATTCTCAGCTGCTTTTTCTCTTCTTCTTCATTTGTTATTGTGCGAGGGCTCTAGCGAGCTAGCCGCACAAAGTTAGCTTGTGCTGCGTTTTTATTTGTGTACGTCTCTCAGGGCCCTCTCTAGTGTAGCAGTGAATGTGGCTGTTGGCGTGAATGTGGAGCCTGGCATGAATACAGCTACTCAGCAGGCCAAAGCTGGATTCTAATGATAAATCATGCAGTGTGTGTTAATGCAGCAGCAGGCCGCTATTAATAGCACTGGAGAGGGAAGCCGTTTAATTCAGGAAGAAAAATAAAGAATATTCCAATAACTCTCAGCTGCTGCTTTCAAAGGCTGTGCATTTGAAAGGGCCCTAGGATTTGATTTATGTTCACCTTTTCCTCTGACCTGATTAGAGACCAACATTGCTTGCCTGAGCTGGTGGGTTGAAGAAGACTACACGTTTAAGGCCCTGCCAATACATATCTTATTTTGAAAGACTTTGGATGATTGAGTGCATCATGTTAAGGACTTATTTAAGGGAATTCATAGATTTTTGGTGATGATGTCTGGCAGGATTAGGTGGTGGCGCTCCAGAGTGCATCCATATTCTACACAAGGCTGTTGGTGTGTGCGTGCGTGCGTGCGCTTTCCGGCCTGCTGACAGTGGCACTTCAGCAGAATGTTTGCCCTTTCCTCAGTCCTTTGATGTGACCAGGTCCTGCTGAGATAATGAGCCCTGTGCCCCGCCGCAAGGTGAACATCCCGCGGTGTGCCCAGGGCTCTGCCAGAGCACGAGCCCAACCCCCGCATCTCTGCCACACACACACACACACACACACACACACACACACACACACACACACACACACACGTTACACAGCACGCGGGCACAGCCACCCGACCCCAGAACTGGCGGCTCCGCCACCACACTGGCTCAAAAATACACTCCCGCTTATCTTCGTAAATATCAAGTCGGGGGGGTGAGACCATCGATCGACAGAAAAGTCATCAAAATGAAATTCCAGTAATCAAATAATCCAGTTAAGTGATATATCATGATTAAAAAAATGTGGTGCCAATTGCAAAATACTGGTGCCAAAATATGAACGCCTCTTATGTTTTAGAATACTGGGTGACCATATTTCAAGATGCTTGAGTTTAGAGATAACTTGTGATGGGCGTTAACAGTACCATCATTTTGTACTATATTGCCTTATTTCACTGCCATTTTAGGATCTAAATTAATCAGAATTAATTGAATAATGCAGGAGTGTCAAAGTCAATCACAGAGAGGGCCACAATTTAAAAACTGAGATTACTTCGAAGGCCAAACGGGTTCAAAATGTATTATGACAGGTTATGCAATGAAGTCTTTTCCCTTTTCTAACAACTGTGCTTGTAAATCGGTGGCAAGCTCACAGACACGATCAGCTAGCTGTTGCAGTGCATTCTGGGACTTGTAGTATCCGCGACGTGCGTCTTATATACCGGCGGGCCAGTTATGAGAGATATATGATATTTTCTTGCGGGCCGGATATAATTGTGGCCCGCGGGCCTTAAGTTTGACATGTCTGGAATAATGGGAAAAAATGAATCTACTGATTATTAGTTTATGGAAATAATCAGGGTTAGCTCTACTGCAGTCCTGATCATATTTAGTCTTACTCTTTTAATTCAGTCAGTTTAGTCTTGCAACTAACTTTGCCTTTTCACATTCACCTTGAAAAGATAGCAGATTATTTTAATCTACATAGGTCAAGCCTGTTTCACACTTTTTTCATTTAATAAAAAGCTGAAGGCTGCTGGGTAATTGATCTAGTTCTATATTACTGCTGACATATTTCTAATTTCTGTTATAAGATCTTCTTTATGCAAATATGTGTGTGGATGTTGTGCCCTCTCTGATCTTTTGGCAGTCATTGACCATGGCTGTATTTTGCAGTGCTTATTTCTGCGTCTGTGTGTATTCGTATGAGGGTTTAAGGGTTGTGTGTGTGTGTGTGTGCAGTGCCATGTGTTGGTCATGTTTCTCTCAGTATATTAATTGTGTGATGTTATGCATTCCTTTGGGTATTCTGGTGTGTGTGTGTGTGTGTGTGGCCGTAAAACACGCAGCCTTGGCAGATTGTGATTGGCAGCGGCAGTCTCCTTGGAAGAGGTGCAAATG